>CM059204.1:3372130-3387130 GCA_030347435.1 Clarias fuscus | reverse complement strand
CTCAAAGCTGTACAGTAGCGAGTGGTCAGAAGCACATGCAATGGAGGAAACCTTCTTGAAAAATCTGCCCAAGCTGTCAGAACAAGCTGCCACTGACATGGCGGCAGAACCGACACTGGCAGAGATTCAGAAGGCTCTCCAAGGCCTGAAGAACGGGCGGGCGCCGGGTATAGACGGTCTCCCTGTAGAGTTCTACAAGGCATTTTGGTCAGTAATAGGACAGGATGTACTAGAGGTGTTGCAGGACAGCGTGAAAGGAGGAAAGCTCCCGGTGAGCTGCAGGAGGGCTGTCCTGACCTTACTGCCAAAAAAGGGAGACCTGACGCACCTGGGGAACTGGCGCCCGGTATCACTGCTGTGCACTGACTACAAACTACTCTCAAAAGCATTAGCCTCAAGACTGACAAAGGTACTGGAGCAGATCATTCATCACGACCAGACGTACTGCGTGCCTGGTAGGTCTATCTTTGACAATATACATTTCATTCGTGATATTTTGGATGTCTCTAGACTCTTGGATCTAAAGACCGGTCTCATTTTACTGGACCATGAAAAGGCTTTCAACCGGGTTGAACACAAATACTTGTGGAAGGTGCTGGAAAGCTTTGATCAAGACATTGTACAGTGACATTGAGAGTGTACTGAAGGTTAATGGTGGTTTATGTGTCCCTTTTAAAGTACACAGAGGTATTAGACAAGGCTGCTCCCTGTCAGGCATGTTATATTCTTTAGCGATCGAACCTCTTTTATGTAAACTAAGAGAGCAGCTTTCTGGTTTTAATATACCTCATTTTAATATTTTAACCTGTCTTTCAGCTTATGCCGATGATCTAGCTGTAATGGTGAACACACAGGCAGATGTGAATCTTTTAACTGATGTTTTAGAAGATATTAAGGTTTTATCATCTGCTAAAATCAACTGGACTAAAAGTGAAGCCATTTTAGCAGGAGAATGGGGAGGCGACCAGCCCACACTACCAGGGGGGTTAATGTGGAAAAAGACTGGTTTTAAATACTTGGGTGTCTACCTGGGCAGTGCTGAGTTTTTAAACAAAAACTGGGATGGAGTTGTTGAAAACATAAAAGGCAGACTAAGCAGATGGAAGTGGCTGGTCCCAAAAATGTCTTACAGAGGACGGGTGCTGGTCATCAACAACCTAGCGGCATCGTCCCTGTGGCACAAACTCTCTCTCTCTTTTGGTATCACTTGTCTTTATCACTCTTATTGTTATTTTTTCTATGTCCTTTTGTTATTGTTGCTTTTTATCTTTTTATCTTCCCGGCATTTTGCATTGTGATGCTATTTTTCTTCCTAGGTTTCTAGTAGCCAATGAAGGTTGGAATAACTTCATTTAAATTACAAGCAGTAACAGCGCAGCACCGACCAATCAGGACTCAAGTGGTGTCCGACTACATATAACCATTTGTGTAGAGAGTGTTGTGTGCTATAAAGATGTTAAAACGTTGGTTATATAATATAAGGTGGACTTGTTTGAGGTTGTTAGTGTAAGTTTGTGTTTATGTGAGTGAGTGTGTGTGTGTGTGTGTCACCTTCATGCGGATCAGACCCTGGGCCTCGGTACAGCTCGTGCTCAGGCTGAAGCAGTAACAGCGGCTGCAGCCGAGAGGATTCGCCACACTCAGTCCAAACGTCCCGACCTTACACACCTCACACCTCAGACCTTCCACATTCATCTATAACACACATATATACACACACACACATACACACACACACAGACACACACAGACACACAGACACACACACAGTCGTATGAAGAAACTGAAATCGTATTTCTGGGAATCGAACCCCTAATACGACCAGGCTTGAACAGGACCCCCGCACATGCTGATGAATCAGAGCAGATGAAGCGTTTACCCTGCAGGAGCACTGTCCGGTCCTCTCGGCACACGCGCACATGCCCGCTTCAGCGTCGCAGGTTTCGGCGTTGGAGCCGGGGAGCGAGCAGTCACAGGAAACGCAGTGCGGGAAGTTCCTGTAGCCCAGCTTACACTCGTTACACTTCTCTCCTTTGAACTGATCCCGGCAGAAACAACAGCCCGTGTTCACGTTACACTGCTGGGTGACGGCGCCATTCACGTTACAGCCACACGCCTACAAAGACAGAGAGAGAGAGAGAGAGAGAGAGAGACAGAGAGAGAGAGAGAGAGAGACAGAGAGAGAGAGAGACAGAGAGAGACAGAGAGACAGAGAGAGACAGAGAGAGAGAGACAGAGAGAGACAGAGAGAGAGAGACAGAGAGAGAGAGAGACAGAGGGAGAGAGACAGAGAGAGAGAGACAGAGAGAGAGAGACAGAGAGAGAGAGACAGAGAGAGAGACAGAGACAGAGAGAGAGACAGAGACAGAGAGAGACAGAGAGAGAGAGACAGAGAGAGAGAGACAGAGGGAGAGAGACAGAGAGAGAGAGACAGAGAGAGAGACAGAGACAGAGAGAGAGACAGAGACAGAGAGAGACAGAGGGACAGAGACAGAGAGAGACAGAGGGAGAGAGACAGAGAGAGGGGGAGATTAGGAGTTTAACGTTAGTCTGTGCGGAGTTTTAAACAGCAGAAATCATTGAAGGAAAGATGCTGAGAGACAAGAAGTGAAAGGAAAAGACTGTAAGTGTCAGGATGAGACAGGAAGTGACAGAAAGAGACAAAAAGTGATAGGAATAGACCGAGGCTGCGTTCCATTCCAAAGGGTACTTCACATTTCATTTTTTATTATTTTTATTTATAATAATAATAATAATAATAATAATAATAATAATAATAATATATTAAAATATTAAAATAATAATAATAATAATAATGGATTCATGATTAAAAAAATACAGATATGATGTCGTCCTCTATAATAATGATAATAAATCCTTTTTGAGCTCCATTTTCTTTTCACGCTCCAGCGAGACGCAATGACTGATGGGAAATTTCCCTTCCCTTTTTTTCCGGTGAAGTGAACACCCTGATGTTCACTCGTTCCCTACACCGCTCGCTGTTCCCTTTGAACTGAACATTTGTGGAATCACACTTAACATGCCTGACCAGCCCGTGCCGTGCACTTCGCACCTGGAGGAACATGAAGGGACAGAACATGACAGGAAGAGACATGACGAAGCAGGAAGTGGTACCTTGCAGCCAGTGGCGATGTCATGACCCCAGTGATTAGGAGCACACTTCTCACACCGATCTCCCACTGTGTTGGGTGGACAGACACAGCGACCTGTCCCCGGGTCACAGTTATTCCCCACATGAGAACACTCACACGCTGAGACAGGAGAGAGTGTGTGTGTGTGTGTGTGTGTGAGAGAGAGAGAGAGAGAGAGAGGGAGATTAATGACACACTCAGGAATGTGCAAATGTCACACGCTGCACTTTCACATTTTGACTCATTATCTACATCCCTCCTTCATCCATCATTCTCCTCAGCTCAGTGTGTGTGTGTGTGTGTGTGTGTGTGTGTGTGTGTGTGTGTGTGTGTGTGTAATAATATACAACACATAATTAAACTGACGTAACTCTGAGCCACATTGTTCTGACACCTGTAGCTACCTGTAACTGTCTATGTTTTCCAGGAAACTGCACAATTTATAGATTTATTCTTTATTTTTAAGGAAACGCTTTAAACACACCGAGTCGTGCTGTTAGGATTAACAACAGAAATGTCTGAGAAATACTGATGACACATATTAAAATGGATCGCCTTTGAGAAAAAAACTGTGGGTGTGGCTTTGAGTCCATATATGGAAATGTGATGATGTGGTTAATTCCATATATGGAAACATGGGTGCTCTGTAAAAGTTCCTGAAAGGTGAAAGGTCTTACGTGTGCACCCTCCCTCCTGGAAGTTGAAGTGTCCTGCAGCACAGCGGTCACATTTCTGTCCCGTGACTCCGGGCTGACAGCGGCACTGTCCACTCTCACTGCAGTCAAACGACTTGGAGCCGAACGAGTTACAGTGGCACGGGACACACCCGCTACCTGTCTGCAAATGCGTCCCTGGCTGTAAACACACACACACACACACACACAAAATGTGATCAAAGCATTCAGGTTAGATGAGACCATAGAACTCCAGGCCTGCTGTGAAGCATGCTGGGAGAAGAGCCAGGGTAAAACGTTCCCCCTGTTCTCCCGGTTCCCTTTATTGTTGCTCTAATTCCATTCAGTTTTCAAAATGTTAAGGGGGCAAATACTTGTGCACGCCACTGCATGTACGAATATAGACATAGGGTTAATGTAAAGGACAACAGCAAACCAAAACAGCATGCTTGTGATGTTACATGACCACAACGCACACAGGTCACGTGATCTCATATGGGTCACATGATCACACCTCACACATCACATGATCACATCTCACACAGGTCACACGATCACACTGCACACAGGTCACACGATCACATCTCAAACAGGTCACATGATCACACCTCACACATCACATGATCACATCTCACACGGGTCACATCATCACATCTCACACAGGTCACATGATCACACCTCACACATCACATGATCACACCTCAAACAGGTCACACGATCACATCTCATATGAGTCACATGATCACATCTCACACAGATCACATCTCAAACAGGTCACATGATCACATCTCACACGGGTCACACGATCACATCTCAAACAGGTCACATGATCACATCTCACACGGGTCACATCATCACATCTCACACGGGTCACATCATCACATCTCACACAGGACATATTGTAAGATCACATCTCACACAGGTCACATGATCACACCTCACACATCACATGATCACACCGCACACAGGTCACACGATCACATCTCATATGAGTCACATGATCACATCTCAAATAGGTCACATGATCACATCTTACACGGGTCACATGATCACATCTCATATGAGTCACATGATCACCTCCGACACATATGATGATCACATTCTGTATAACTAACATTCATCTTTTCATTCTGCTCATTTTACCAGTTTATTTCCATCTCTTGTTATAATTCACAATTTTCTTCTGCTCATTTTTCTCCAATTATCTCTGTATTTTGGTTCCCACTCGCTCATCTCCTTCTCTTTTTCTCTCTCTTGTAAATTTACTGTTTGTATACAATATAATTATAATTTTATCTTTTCCCCTTCATTATTATAATCTCTCTTTCTATTCCTTCTTATCTGTCTGTCTCTTTCTTATCCATCTTCGTGTTTTTCCTGTGTCTCCCTTTTCATCTTTATTTTTCTTGTCTATTCTTCCATCTTTATTTCTTCTTCTTCTTTGTTTTATTGTATCTTCTCTCTCTCTCTCTCTCTCTCTCTCTCTGATGAACAGTCTCCCGTCTGCCATGAGCAGGTGCACCATTGGGGCCGCAGCCAATCAGAACACTCGGCCCGTTAGCGTCGCCCCGGAGACGCCATATGTGTGCTATCTGCCTTTGCCAAACACACACACACACACACACACACATACACACACACACACACACACACACACACACACACACACACACACACACACACACACACACCTGCTCAGTGACAGGGAGTTTGTAAAGTTTTATTAAAACTTGGATTTAAAGACAAACTGACAAATTAAAAGTGAATAAATGTTGAATCTTAAGCACACAGCGTGTGGGAGCGTCAGTTTACGCTTCCCCCGAACAACACACTGGTATAATAATTCGCTCACAGAGAAAAAGGGAGACAAGAACCTGGAGGATGTGTAACTCACACAGCACACACCCAGATATCTCACTCGCTAATACACAACAAAAATGTCTGCAGAAAAAGTCTTTTTTTTTCTTTTTTTCTTTCATTCCTTCTTTCTTTCCTTCCTATATAACATCTTCTTTACATCCATATTTTTGTGTTTTATTGTTACATCTGTGCCTGATATGGAACATGGGTTTTACCTTAAATTATATCTTATTACATTCATTAATATTTTCATGGTTTTATTAAGACTGCAGTTCCTCTTTCAGTCAGTAGAGGGCCCTAAACATTACACACAACTCCTTTAAAACACAGATATAAGGACTCTCTCTCTCTCTCTCTCTCTCTCTCAAACACCCACACACACACCCACACACACACACATATGTATACAGTTCTGCACCCCCATGCTAGTGAGATATTATAGTTTTATACACACACACACACACACACACACACACACACACACACACACACACATGCGTGGTGTTTTTACCACCGTTGGAGCAGGGTAAGCCCCCCGAGGGCAGCCCCTCCTGTTCTCCCAGTTCTGGTTCAGGGGGATTCTCTGAATCGGTCGCTGTGTTTCTCTCCTCACTACGTCACACCTGCGGCCCACGAAGCCCGGCCTACACACACACCTGCCCTCACTGTCACAGCGCGGTGACATGGAGCCCCGCCCACTACACATACACACCCTGCATGTGCCAGAGTCCAACCAGTGGCCCGGCTACACACACACACACAAACAGACACATCATCTAACTCATATAAAGCAATTTGTATAATAACTATTTACAGTAACTATTACTTCTTACTATATTAACTAGTACTGTAACAATAAATATTAATCTTTTATACCACATACTAGTATTGGAACAGGAATCATTACTGCCCATGTATTTATTATTATTATTATTATTATTATTATTATTATTATTATTATTATTTTAATTGCTACTGTAACAGTATTTTTTATTGATTTACATGCTATAATATCTAACACATTAACTAGTGCAATAACAATAAACATTACGGGATGAGTATACATGAAATTATATTAATTATTACTGTTATAGTAACTATTACTGGCTAAGAATATTTATTACTATAATAATTAATAGTGTAAAAGTATATATTAATAATATACTATATTTATTTCTATACTGGCTAGTAGTGCAAGAGTAACAGTTACTAAATGTATCTACTAGTGTGCTGCATATGTAAACATGACACTATAAGAACTATATATATATATATATATCTATACTTGTTACTATATTAATTTGTAGTGAGAGTAACTACTATTACATACACACTTATTATATTAACCAGGAGTGTAGCAGTAACTATCACTGCATATGTGTACCAGTTACTATATTAACTAGTAGTGTAGGAGTAACTATCACTGCATGTGTGTACCTGTTACTATATTAACTAGTAGTGTAGGGGTAACTATCACTGCATATGTGTACCAGTTACTATATTAACTAGTAGTGTAGGGGTAACTATCACTGCATATGTGTACCAGTTACTATATTAACTAGTAGTGTAGGGGTAACTATCACTGCATATGTGTACCAGTTACTATATTAACTAGTAGTGTAGGGGTAACTATCACTGCATATGTGTACCAGTTACTATATTAACTAGTAGTGTAGGGGTAACTATCACTGCATATGTGTACCAGTTACTATATTAACTAGTAGTGTAGGGGTAACTATCACTGCATATGTGTACCAGTTACTATATTAACTAGTAGTGTAGGGGTAACTATCACTGCATATGTGTACCTGTTACTATATTAACTAGTAGTGTAGGAGTAACTATCACTGCATTTGTGTACCAGTTACTATATTAACTAGTAGTGTAGGGGTAACTATCACTGCATGTGTGTACCAGTTACTATATTAACTAGTAGTGTAGGAGTAACTATCACTGCATTTGTGTACCTGTTACTATATTAACTAGTAGTGTAGGGGTAACTATCACTGCATATGTGTACCAGTTACTATATTAACT
This sequence comes from Clarias fuscus, assembly GCA_030347435.1. NCBI lineage: Eukaryota > Metazoa > Chordata > Actinopteri > Siluriformes > Clariidae > Clarias > Clarias fuscus. The sequence continues at coordinate 3,379,407 of CM059204.1, read as the reverse complement.
AGTAGTGTAGGAGTAACTATCACTGCATTTGTGTACCTGTTACTATATTAACTAGTAGTGTAGGGGTAACTATCACTGCATTTGTGTACCTGTTACTATATTAACTAGTAGTGTAGGGGTAACTATCACTGCATTTGTGTACCTGTTACTATATTAACTAGTAGTGTAGGGGTAACTATCACTGCATATGTGTACCAGTTACTATATTAACTAGTAGTGTAGGAGTAACTATCACTGCATTTGTGTACCAGTTACTATATTAACTAGTAGTGTAGGGGTAACTATCACTGCATATGTGTACCAGTTACTATCACTGTTACCAGCAACTATCACTGTTACTATATTAACTAGTAGTGTAGGGGTAACTATCACTGCATATGTGTACCAGTTACTATATTAACTAGTAGTGTAGGGGTAACTATCACTGCATATGTGTACCAGTTACTATATTAACTAGTAGTGTAGGAGTAACTATCACTGCATTTGTGTAACTGTTACTATATTAACTAGTAGTGTAGGGGTAACTATCACTGCATATGTGTACCAGTTACTATATTAACTAGTAGTGTAGGGGTAACTATCACTGCATATGTGTACCAGTTACTATATTAACTAGTAGTGTAGGAGTAACTATCACTGCATTTGTGTACCTGTTACTATATTAACTAGTAGTGTAGGGGTAACTATCACTGCATATGTGTACCAGTTACTATATTAACTAGTAGTGTAGGGGTAACTATCACTGCATATGTGTACCAGTTACTATATTAACTAGTAGTGTAGGGGTAACTATCACTGCATATGTGTACCAGTTACTATATTAACTAGTAGTGTAGGGGTAACTATCACTGCATATGTGTACCAGTTACTATATTAACTAGTAGTGTAGGGGTAACTATCACTGCATATGTGTACCTGTTACTATATTAACTAGTAGTGTAGGAGTAACTATCACTGCATTTGTGTACCAGTTACTATATTAACTAGTAGTGTAGGGGTAACTATCACTGCATGTGTGTACCAGTTACTATATTAACTAGTAGTGTAGGAGTAACTATCACTGCATTTGTGTACCTGTTACTATATTAACTAGTAGTGTAGGGGTAACTATCACTGCATATGTGTACCAGTTACTATATTAACTAGTAGTGTAGGAGTAACTATCACTGCATTTGTGTACCTGTTACTATATTAACTAGTAGTGTAGGGGTAACTATCACTGCATTTGTGTACCTGTTACTATATTAACTAGTAGTGTAGGGGTAACTATCACTGCATTTGTGTACCTGTTACTATATTAACTAGTAGTGTAGGGGTAACTATCACTGCATATGTGTACCAGTTACTATATTAACTAGTAGTGTAGGAGTAACTATCACTGCATTTGTGTACCAGTTACTATATTAACTAGTAGTGTAGGGGTAACTATCACTGCATATGTGTACCAGTTACTATCACTGTTACCAGCAACTATCACTGTTACTATATTAACTAGTAGTGTAGGGGTAACTATCACTGCATATGTGTACCAGTTACTATATTAACTAGTAGTGTAGGGGTAACTATCACTGCATATGTGTACCAGTTACTATATTAACTAGTAGTGTAGGAGTAACTATCACTGCATTTGTGTACCTGTTACTATATTAACTAGTAGTGTAGGGGTAACTATCACTGCATTTGTGTACCTGTTACTATATTAACTAGTAGTGTAGGGGTAACTATCACTGCATATGTGTACCAGTTACTATATTAACTAGTAGTGTAGGAGTAACTATCACTGCATTTGTGTACCTGTTACTATATTAACTAGTAGTGTAGGGGTAACTATCACTGCATGTGTGTACCAGTTACTATATTAACTAGTAGTGTAGGAGTAACTATCACTGCATTTGTGTACCTGTTACTATATTAACTAGTAGTGTAGGGGTAACTATCACTGCATATGTGTACCAGTTACTATCACTGTTACCAGCAACTATCACTGTTACTATATTAACTAGTAGTGTAGGGGTAACTATCACTGCATATGTGTACCAGTTACTATATTAACTAGTAGTGTAGGGGTAACTATCACTGCATATGTGTACCAGTTACTATATTAACTAGTAGTGTAGGAGTAACTATCACTGCATTTGTGTACCTGTTACTATATTAACTAGTAGTGTAGGGGTAACTATCACTGCATATGTGTACCAGTTACTATATTAACTAGTAGTGTAGGGGTAACTATCACTGCATATGTGTACCAGTTACTATATTAACTAGTAGTGTAGGAGTAACTATCACTGCATTTGTGTACCTGTTACTATATTAACTAGTAGTGTAGGGGTAACTATCACTGCATTTGTGTACCTGTTACTATATTAACTAGTAGTGTAGGGGTAACTATCACTGCATATGTGTATCAGTTACTATATTAACTAGTAGTGTAGGAGTAACTATCACTGCATTTGTGTACCTGTTACTATATTAACTAGGAGTCTAATGGTAACTAATGCGTCATATGTGTACCTGTTATTTTATTAACTAGTAGTGTAACTATAACTTTTACAATATCAGTACCAGTGTGTGTGTGTGTGTGTGTGTGTGTGTGTGTGTGTGTGTGTGTGTGTGTGTAACTGATACTCACAGTACACTGGTCACACGCTCGGCCCAGGACGCGCTGGTGACACTGACACTGTCCAGTCTCCTTGTTACACACCTCAGAGACAGATCCGTTAATGTTACACTGACACACTGCAGAGAGAGTGAGAGAGAGAAACAGAATAGAACCCGGCATTCATGAGATACCTCCTCTCTCTCTCTCTCTCAGGCGTAATGTCTCTCGCCCATCATCATTACGGGGCCTCAGACAGGTTTAATGAGCTTGCATAAAGGATAATTGATATATAAAGCAATAAAACACACTGTTGATGTTTACACACATTTACACACACACACACACACACACACACACACACACACACACACACACAGCTAACATTTATTGCTGAAATATAACTTGAATAATGCCTTCGGAAGCTTAAGTGTATGCTAATGCTAATGTATGCTAATGCTAATCAGTGCAGATAATCATGAATCTGTCCTGCTTAATTACACAATAAAATCTGTACGGTACAGTGTAGCACACACACACACACACACACACACACACACACACACGTTCTGACTGAGGGTGTGTTAGGACACGGCTACAAATGTTTGGGAGTTTATCGGAGGGGAGTTGGCACTCTTTCTTTCTTTCTTTTTGCATTATATTTAGTTCAGCATCAGTCGTATATACATTTAATCTATTGATTTCTGAACACAGAGAGGAAAAGTCTACAACACTGTCAAGAGGCACATAAGTGTGTGTGTGTTTGAAATGTGTTACATAAAGTGTGGGTGTCTGTTGGTCATCATGTTCAGACACTCGCCATCTGGGTGTCCACAGTGGTCATAACACACACACACACACACACACACACACACACACACACGGACACCATCTGTAAACTTAAGAGTACAGAACATGTCGTTATGAAACTTCACACTCACACTGGCAGTTCTTATCTACTACGGCGTCTCCATAGTAACCGTCTGCACAGACTTCGCAGTTCGGTCCAGCGTAACCATCACGGCAATGAAGACACGCCCCCGTTGCCGGGTCACAGCTATGGGCCGCAGAGAGGTCCAAATTCCCGCTGCAGTCACACGGGCGACAGGAACCTCCCACGACTCCCGGAGATCCGAAGTAACCGTTATCACATCTGGGAAAGAGAGCAGATCATGAGAGTGGGCTTCAGGTTCTCACCTATAACTGTGTCTACTGAAGGTGCAGGAGATTACAGATACCAATACCAAAACCAAAACACACACCTCCTACCATCCTGATGCCCCAAACATGACCTCCTACCATTCTCATGGCCCCAAGACCACCTAGTACCATCCTGATGCCTCAAACCCCGCCTCCTATTATTCTGATCTCTCAAACTCCGCCTCCTTTCTTTCTGATGCCCCAAACTTCACCTGAGTTCTTTGTGATGTTCGGAATTCCACCCCCTATAATGAGGAGATTTATTTTTGTCCCTCACTCCATTTTGTTTTATACTTTCTGTCTCACTTTCTGTCTCTCTCTCTCTCTCTCTCTCTCTCTCTCTCTTTCTGTCGCTCTCCCTCACTGTCCTCCTCCCTGTCCATCTGTAGTATATTAATCACAGGTTAAGTTCGGCGCTCGGCGCCTCTTCAGCACATCACAGAGGACGCTTCCTTCCATCTGTCTGTAGCGCTGGGGTCAAGGGTCACAGGACCCTTTTTGCAAGCCAGGTTCTATTTTTGCCCGCGCTGAGTGGTTTCGTGTGAAATTAAACCTGGCACGAAACACACACACACACACACACACACACACACACACACACACACACACACACACACACACACTCTCCTCCCACTAGAGACAATGAAAGCTCAAGAGTCGTCAGCAGTCTAGTGTCTCTTCTAACGAGTGTGAAGTCAACTTTTATTTTTGTCTCAGCACCAAATTAGTTCCTTAAAAGACTCCTGTAGGGTTTAACGTGACCAGGAGTTGCTAAGACGATTCCTTACATTCTCTCTCTCGTATATATCTTTCCTTCTTCAACCGTCTCCAGTTTTTATAGAGTGACATATAAAGGAGTGTTTCACTGTTTTTAAGTAGAAGTAAAGTGTTAGAAGTAAAGGAACCTTAAATGATGAACAAAGCCTTAAAGAACCGCGTTGCTCTTTTTTAGTAGCCACACACATCTGCAGTACAAAACTACAATCCTTCAGGGTGTTACACTTCTGACAAGGGTTCCACTTGGAATGTTTTCTGTTTCCAAGACATCAACTTCTAAGACAAAATATCCACTTGCGGCCTAACCCTGATGCCCCAAACCCCACCTCCTATCATCCCAATGGCCTAAAAACCACCTAGTACCATCCGGATGCCACAAGCTGGTCCTCCTTCCATTCTGATGCTTCAAACGCACCTCTCCTCCTACAATGATGATGCCCAATCTGATGTTCCTACCAGTCTGATGGCACCACTTTCTGTTATACTGATGCTGCAAACTCCACCTCTTATCATCGCAATGCCCTAATCCCCAACTCCAACTATCATGATGCCCTCAAAAAATGTTCACTTGCAGCCTAATATATCCCACCCACTAAGAGGCACCATTGTAACAAGATATTGTAACTTGTAACTTCCATTTCAATGGCCAAACTGCTCCCCGTTGCCAAAACTGCAGCTCTTTTGTGTTTTCACTGGCTTGTAATGTTCCACAGTGCAACCGTTTTATAGCAGAAAATAGGATATTCAAAAATACAGGATGACACAATTGTATCATGTCTAAACAACATCAAATGCTTACAGGCAAAAACGCACCATGGTGATGTTCCTTAAGGAACCAAACCAACAATGGTTCATTTAGAACATCTACGGAACGTTTATTTTTTTTTGGGAAAATTGCACATGCCATGTTCGCTCACCTGTTGAAGAGTTCAGCGTTTCACGAACATCAGAATGTTTTCACACATACAGACTAAAACACACACTGATGAGAACTCCCATAGTGTAAATCAGAGAACATAAAAAGTGGGAGGAGTTTGCCTCAAACGCAAGTCGCTGGTTGTAAGCTACCTGTTTATTTTAAGAGATTTTTGACCAGCGTTTTTTGTTTGTTTGTTTGTTTGTTCTGTTTTCTCCGTGTTACAACAAGTAGCCTAGCGGATGTCGAATCCAAAGTTTTATATTTTTTCCCCCAAATAAAAGTGAGCTCACCTGTCGCAGCGAGGACCGGTGTAACCCACTCGGCACCGATCACAGACCAGCTGACCGTCCCCATCCTGGTGGCAGGTTGGACTGAAGCTGCGTCGTTTTTGTGCAGACGCCGTCACCAAAACAAGAAAAAGCAAAAAGAACCGTGTGAGAGGTGCCATCATTACACACCGCACGAGCACCTCGACATGTCTGAGACAAACTGCCGATGAGAACCACAGAGACCCCAAAGATAGCTGGCCGGGAAGGGAAGGTCAGGTCAGGTTTCGGCCGCACGTTAACACACCGGCTATTTCCGACACCCGTCGCATTCCTGGCTGGGGCAATTTATTGAGAATGTTGCTGCTGCTGGTGGTGGTGGTGGAGGGGAGCGGAGGGGGAGAAGGGGGAGCTTCTCTTTCTTTAGCCTCTGTGCTCGGGGCAGTGGAATGTTCAGCTGCTGGGTTCTGTTGCCCTCCAAGGCCGAACAGACGGGATTAGCCATTAGCATGCAAGAGTGGAGTGATTGTTAGCTTAGCGCCTCAGCTAGGGTGGATCCGGAACTATCAGGAAGATTTCAGTCATCAGGAACTTTCCTCAGTGGAGAGGAATTAAAGAAGCCTTCATGTTTCCTGTGCAGTGACGTCACAAATTTAACACCGAAAATAATGGAACCACCTGAGTTTTTATGTTTTTTTTATTTTTTTTATAAGTAACGAAACATTGTAAAGAAACATTCTGGAATTATTAAAAAGTTCCTGAAGAGATCCCCCAAAGATTCCAAAGGGGTTCTGATTGTAACCCGTTCACATTATTCAGGTTTACATAGAGAACCTTTATTTTCTGTTTGGGATAAAGCAAAGAAACTTTAGAAGTTTTATAGCGATAAATGTAGTTCTAGCTGTAACCATGTGGCAGGTGTGAGAAGAGCTTGTCTGAGAGGTCCCTGCATGGTTCTTTTAACAATTAAGCAAATTATGGAAGTGGTTCACCTAATGAACATCATTCCAAAGAAGAAAAAAAAAAAAACATACTTCTCTAGATACCTACTGCACATAAAACATTTCAACTAAAGAACCTAGAGTTTGTTAAAAAGAAGAAAAAAAAACTAAAGAACCTAGAGTTCATTTAAAAAAAAAAAAAAGAAAGACTGAAGGACCTTAAGTTTTAGAGAAACTAAAGGACTTGGAATTATTTAAAAGACTTTCTTCAGCTTCGTCCTTCTTTAGAGGTCTTAAGGACGTTATCTCACATGGTTCACATGAAATATTTAGAACGGAAGTGACATCACACACTTGTTGGAAGGATCCTGGAGAGGGCAGGCGCACGGCTGGCAGTCGTGTGAGGTTCCTCTGGTGGCATCGCCATAGTAACCAGGGGCACACATATCACAGTTTGGGCCTGTGGTATGGTGGTTACATCCCTGTTGGATACACACACACACACACACACACACATTAAAAACACATCGTGTCTAGTCTAGTCTAATCTCACACTCGTGTTCTCTTTGGATAAT
>CM059204.1:3364630-3367130 GCA_030347435.1 Clarias fuscus | reverse complement strand
AATTAGCACACTCCACAGAAGAATAATTTCCCGCGCTCACCCCCTCCATCGTTAGAGCGATTGTCGAGCGGGTTCATTAAACACTCTTAATAACACTTAATAACACATAATACATCACTGCCCCGCTCTGTTGTACCTGATTAGATGATGGATGGAATAAAAATAACACTGCTTACGGCTCTCAAAGCGCACGCTGCTGCGGGAACCGTACAGCCGGGGCCGCGTTCAAGAACATAACCGAAAACACTTTACACACACACACACACACACACACATGTATAACATCCGCTCAAAAACAGGAACACACCACAAACCAACAAACATCTAGAGATAAAAAGGGACCTTCAACTAAACCATTCATTACAAAAAAAATCCACCTGGGACTAAAAGTTACTAAAAGTTAAAAATTACACCAAACAAAAAAAATACAAATAAAAATCTAGCTAAATTAAAATATTTCCTCTATGAATTTCTAGCAAAACAAAAGAAAGAAAAACTACAAAAAAAAAAAAAAAAACTTTTAAAATGAATGAATACCAAAATGTACTAAATTTAAATATAACTTTATTCATTATAACTTTAATATAACGTCGTCCACAAAATTAGAGAATTGAGATAGAAATAAAGAAAGAGATTCCAGCTTAGGTCTAAACTAAATAAATAAATAAATAAATACCTTAAAACAAACAAACAAACAAACAAACACACACCTCTCTCTTCCTCTATTTTCTTTATATTCCATTTTACTGGTGTTTCTTTTTTTTTTTTTTTTTTTTGTAGGTCAAAGGTCAGTGGTGATGTCACCGGCACAAGCAGGACACGCTCACCTCGATGATGACATCAGAGCCATGGGACATTTCAATTGGCTCGCCTTCGTCACAGGAAACTGTGTATGACAGGTGACCTCCGTACGCCAAAATCTGTACACACACACACACACACACACACACACACACACACACATAGGCAATTATAATAAAATCAAAAGCTGTGAGGGGAAAACTGACCCAGTTACACCTGCACACACACACAAACACACACACACACACACACACACCTACACACACACACGCACACACACACACACATACACACACACACACACACACACAAGCTGCATAAGGCACGAGGAGCTCACTCACACTGAGACAGTGAGACTCGGTTAGATTTCAGTTTCGTGTTTCATTCTTGAAGTCAAACAAAAATAAATACTGATTTGTCTCACACACACACACACACACACACACACTTACACACAGACGTTGCTATGATGTGTGTGTGTGTGTCTGTAAAAGCAGACTGTATGTATGTCTCTAAGAGTGTGTGTGTTTGTATGTAAGTGTGTGTGTTTGTATGTAAGAGTGTGTGTTTGTATGTAAGTGTGTGTGTTTGTATGTAAGAGTGTGTGTTTGTATGTAAGTGTGTGTGTTTGTATGTAAGAGTGTGTGTTTGTATGTAAGTGTGTGTGTTTGTATGTAAGAGTGTGTGTTTGTATGTAAGAGTGTGTGTTTGTATGTAAGTGTGTGTGTTTGTATGTAAGAGTGTGTGTTTGTATGTAAGAGTGTGTGTTTGTATGTAAGAGTGTGTGTTTGTATGTAAGTGTGTGTGTTGGTATGTAAGAGTGTGTGTTTGTATGTAAGTGTGTGTGTTTGTATGTAAGTGTGTGTGTTGGTATGTAAGAGTGTGTGTTTGTATGTAAGTGTGTGTGTTTGTATGTAAGTGTGTGTGTTGGTATGTAAGAGTGTGTGTTTGTATGTAAGTGTGTGTGTTTGTATGTAAGTGTGTGTGTTGGTATGTAAGAGTGTGTGTTTGTATGTAAGAGTGTGTGTTTGTATGTAAGTGTGTGTGTTTGTATGTAAGAGTGTGTGTTTGTATGTAAGAGTGTGTGTTTGTATGTAAGTGTGTGTGTTTGTATGTAAGAGTGTGTGTTTGTATGTAAGAGTGTGTGTTTGTATGTAAGAGTGTGTGTTTGTATGTAAGTGTGTGTGTTGGTATGTAAGAGTGTGTGTTTGTATGTAAGTGTGTGTGTTTGTATGTAAGTGTGTGTGTTGGTATGTAAGTGTGTGTGTTGGTATGTAAGTGTGTGTGTTTGTATGTAAGAGTGTGTGTTTGTATGTAAGTGTGTGTGTTGGTATGTAAGAGTGTGTGTTTGTATGTAAGTGTGTGTGTTTGTATGTAAGAGTGTGTGTTTGTATGTAAGTGTGTGTGTTTGTATGTAAGAGTGTGTGTTTGTATGTAAGTGTGTGTGTTTGTATGTAAGAGTGTGTGTTTGTATGTAAGTGTGTGTGTTGGTATGTAAGAGTGTGTGTTTGTATGTAAGTGTGTGTGTTTGTATGTAAGTGTGTGTGTTGGTATGTAAGAGTGTGTGTTTGTATGTAAGTGTGTGTGTTGGTATGTAAGTGTGTGTGTTTGTATGTAAGTGTGTGTGTTTGTATGTAAGAGTGTGTGTTTGTATGTAAGTGTGTGTGTTTGTATGTAAGTGTGTGTGTTTGTATGTAAG
>CM059204.1:3351089-3364130 GCA_030347435.1 Clarias fuscus | reverse complement strand
CTGATGGAGAATGTTGGTGTTTGATGGAGAATGTTGGTGTTTGATGGAGAATGTTGGTGTTTGGTAGAGAATGTTGGTGTTTGGTAGAGAATGATGGTGTCTGATGGAGAATGTTGGTGTTTGATGGAGAATGTTGGTGTTTGATAGAGAATGTCGGTGTTTGATAGAGAATGTTGGTGTTTGGTAGAGAATGATGGTGTCTGATGGAGAATGTTGGTGATTGATGGAGAATGTTGGTGATTGATAGAGAATGTTGGTGTTTGGTAGAGAATGATGGTGTCTGATGGAGAATGTTGGTGTGTGTGAGAATGTGTGTGTTGGTGTGGGTGTTGGTGTGTGATGGGGAACACTGGATCAGAGCACACGGAGCTTCCTGAGGTCCGGGAGAAACAGCACTCAACACACACACACACACACACACACACACACACACACACACACACACAACGTAGTTCTATAACTCAAATGAGAGTGGTGAGGTTTGCACGTCTATCACTCTGATATAAATAGGCTGAAATGAAGGTCATTTTGAGAAGCTGTCAGTGGAAGAACATTTCCTGTGACATTTCCCTGATAGTAAAAAAAAAAAAAAAAAAAAAAAGTTCTCCATCTCACTGCTAATAAAGTCGAGGAAAAAGTCTCCCACTGCAACTCTTCTGCTATCTAGGTAGCTTTATTATTTATTATCCGCTAACAAGCTCTGGCTGTCTAATTAACCCGCTGTAATTCGTCTAATTAGGAAGTTGAGTGAAATTAATATAACTGTCAGGAATCAGAGAAGACGAGGATGCAGGCACAGGCGTCTCTGTAGCGATCATTATGAGGTAAAGGGACACAGAACACAGGAGGAGGAGGAGGAGGAGGAGGAGCTAGCGCAAGGAACGTGGACAGGCGTTAAACGCTAACATTAAGAAACACAACAGTTAGCACGACAGTCGCTAAATAGAGACGAGATTTAAACAGCAAGCCTGTGTTGGGATTCAGGTGCACGACCTCATCAGAAGCAATGTACACTGGACACCCAGTGACCTGCAGGGGCTGATGGGAGCTGTAGTCCAGCGCCACCATGCTGCTTTCCTCACATCTACAACCCTCTTCTGTACTCATGCAGCCTGAAAGCCTTAAATATACATTGGATATCACACGGCTTTCTTTCTTTCTTTCTTTCTTTTGATTTATTTGCTTGTTTCTTTCATTGTTTTCATTTTCCTTTTTCTATCTTTCAATTTGTTTCTGTTTCTTTATATCAATTTGTAAAAAAAAAAATTATTTATTTTATTATTTAAGTTTCTTTATGTCTTTCGTTCTTTTTTTCTGATTCTAATTTCTTTGTCTCTGTTTCTTTCTTTTCTCCTTTCTTGCAGAAATTTTCCGTTTTCTTTCTTTTTGTTTCTATCTGTTTCTCTTTCTTTCTTTCTTTCTTTCTTTCTTTCTTTTCTTCTTTCTCTCAGTAGTCTCAGTCAATCTTCCATTAGAGCCTGTTGATGAACAGACAATACCCCGCAGTGATGACTGAAGCTCGCTTAGTGTTTATAGCTCACTATGAATATGCAGATGAGGGTGAAGACCCCACCCCTAATGCCTCATTAGGATTAATGACTTAATAAAAAATTTGAGTTGAATAAGTTGATGTAATATATAACTGTTCTTGTTACTCCACTGGTGTTTTCGATAAAATAGTTCAGTTTTAAATGACCTGCTTATTTTCCATCTGTCAATATATTTTTATTACTGATAGACTAAAATCATCTTGAACCTGAAATAAAGCTGTTGATATATTCATTTTTATTATTAGTTTTGTATTAAAGCTCGACAGTGTGCATGCCGCGTGTCACATGACCGCGAGCGCTGAAGGCAGGCGAGCTGTTAGAGAATAAAGAATAGCCGAAAGCTCCGGCGGCGTTTCAGCTGCCGTGACTTTACCTGTGGGGCCGCGGAGTGCAGAGACGCTCGCTTTTACTGGGAAAATAAAGAAAAGGATCAGGATCAGGGTGAGACAGAGAGAGAGAGAGAGAGAGAGAGAGAGGACATGGAATATAAAGGAGAAAGGAAAAAAAGTCAGAAGAGAAAAGCAAAGCTTTCCCATGATCCTCCTCTCTCTCTCTCTCTCTCTCTCTCTGTCTATTGAGCAGAGGAACACCCGCGGGCCCCGAGCAGCCGGAGAGGTGATGGAGTTACAGTTACCGTCTGTATGTGTGTGTGTGTGTGTGTGTGTGTGTGTGTGTGTGTGTGTGGGAGAGAGAGAGAGAGAGAGAGAGAGAGAGAGTGAGATAGGTATCCAGTAGCACGCTGCTTCAGGGCACAGTGACATTCTGGTCAGCTTTCAAAAGGAGAAGAAGAAAAAAGAACTTGAGTGACTTCAACAAAACCCCTGTGAATAAAACACCAAACTGTCTGTCTCTCTGTCTGTCTGCCCTTATCTGTCATTCTTTTTCCCCACTCCTGTCTCTCTCTCTCTCTCTCTCTCTCTGTCTGTATATCTCTCTGATTCTTTCTGTTTGACTATTTGTTTTCCCTCTTTTTCTTTTTTTGTCTCAGTTTTTTGTTCTGTTTTTTTTCTTTCAATTTGCTTTGATCTATCTATCTACTGTATCTTATTTTTTCTTTCATCACTATCTCCTTGTGCCATTCTTTCTCATCTCTCTCTCTCTCTCTCTCTCTCTGTCTCTCAGAGATGTCAGGTTGTTATTCGGACACTTAAACCTGATGACAGCTCAGCAGATGTATATTTCATTTTTTTTTTTTTTTTTTTTTTTACAAAAATAATAAAATAAATAAATGAATAAATGAAACCGACAGAGAGAAGAGGCGTGATAAATAAATGATCAGCTGGCAGAAGCTCAGCTGCAGAATTCCCCCTAACCGCTCACGTCGAGGGAATAAACAAGCTCAGGAATCCTTTAAGTTGGAAATAAAAGTCGGTCAGAGAAACGAAGACGACGTAGACTTTCGACTGGAGTTTGCAGGAAACATAAACTGCATACATTTTTTATCGCTATGATTTTCTGTATAAAACTTCACCCGCCAAAAAATTTAAAATCTTGTAGTAAGACAGAGCTGTCTCACTTTTCCCCAAAGCACTTCCTGTTTGCCATTGCATTTCCATAGTAACCAGATGTCGTAAATTAAAAATAATCCGTAATTATTAGCCTAGAGGTTTTAGCATGTGTATTATAGTTGGAGGGTAACTGCAACATCAACAATCGTTACATTTACAACTTACTTGTAGCTGGGAATTTTTCTATGTAGTCTCAGCAAATAGAATATTTTTAGTCATATGATTAATGCATATATCTATTAGGTACAATTCTGACATAGCCATAGCTGGGGTAGCGTTGTAAAAATGTTTTTCTTTTAATTACTGTAGTAGTAGTTTTTTTTTTTTTTTTACAGTTGTAAAGTTGTAACATTTATTTTTTACAGAGTTGCAAAATGTAATTTCTTTTGCATAGTTCTAATATTTATGTTTTTACATAATTGTAACATTTATTTTTGCGTCTTTGTAAAATGTATGTTTTTTATATACGTATTACATTTAGTTATAACAGTAATTTTTTACATAGGTGTAAAATATATGTTTTACATAGTCGCATCTGATTTGACATGTTTGTAAAATGTCAGATTTATTTATTTATTTGCAACATTTGTATTTTTACATAGTTGCAAAATGTATGTTTTTACATATTTATAATATTTATTTTTCACTGTGTTCTTCCAATGAGTTGTAACATTTTTCTTTTACTTGGGTGTAAAATATATGTTTTTTACAAAGTTGTAACATTCATTTTTAACATACTGTAGTTGCAAAATAAGTTGTTTACATATTTGTAAAATGAATTTTTAACAGAGCTGTAACAATTGTGTTTACATAGTTGTTTCATTAATTTGTATGTAGTTTCAAAATGTATTTTTGTGTTACCTACTTGTTACATTTATGATACTGTAGTTATAACAGTTATTTTTCCGTAGTTGTAGAATGTATGTTTTTTTTTTGACATATTGTGGTTTTCACATATATGTTTTTACATAGTTGAGAAATGTAAAGTTTTTACAAAATTGTAACATTCATTTTTGCGTCTTTGTAAAATGTATGTTTTTTATATACGTATTACATTTAGTTATAACAGTAATTTTTTACATAGGTGTAAAATATATGTTTTACATAGTCGCATTTGATTTGACATGTTTGTAAAATGTCAGATTTATTTATTTATTTTTTCATAGTTGCAACATTTGTATTTTTACATATTTATAATATTTATTTTTCACTGTATTTTTCCAATGAGTTGTAACATTTTTCTTTTACATGGGTGTAAAATATATGTTTTTTACAAAGTTGTAACATTCATTTTAAACATACTGTAGTTGCAAAAAATAAGTTGTTTACATATTTGTAACATGAATTTTTAACAGAGCTGTAACAATTGTGTTTACATAGTTGTTTCATTAATTTGTATGTAGTTTCAAAATGTATTTTTGTGTTACCTACTTGTTACATTTATGATACTGTAGTTATAACAGTTATTTTTCCGTAGTTGTAAAATGTATGTTTTTTTTTTTACATATTGTGGTTTTCACATATATGTTTTTACATAGTTGAGAAATGTAAAGTTTTTACAAAATTGTAACATTTATTTTTCAGATGTAATTTTTTTTTTTTACCTAGTAGCAAAATATGCTTTTTACATATTTTGTCACATTTATGTTTTAACACAGCTGTAACTTTCAACCAATTTACCTGGATTTTTATAAAATTGTAACATTTATGTTTTTGTGTTGCAGCACAAAGACATCAATAGACTTGGACAATAGTCTTGCATATTATCTGTTATCATAACAAATTCTTTTTAACGTATTAGTAGCATTAACTTTAATTAAATAATTAAATTATGTCAAATGTATGATATAAATGAATGTTTTTGTAAACGTAACGGTTACAATTTTGATGTCAGAGCCTTTATGAAGTCTTATGTACTCATATAGACATAGATGTATTGCATAGACTTTGCTTTCTTTTGCACAATTTGTGCACTTAAATTGTAGTTCCTGTTTTATTTTGTCATTAACAGGCCAAAATATGGTTTATGCAAATTAAATACTCTCTGCTCGTGCAATAATCTGCACACACAAGTATTTGTTCTGCAAGAGTTGTATAATTTAAATATTTCTATATAAAATAACATATTTACACATTACATTGATTTGCATTGACATGGCCGCCATGTTTTGTATCGTTAGGTAAAAACTGGCTGAAGTGCACGCTGAAAAAATATTCAAATAAAAACGTACAAATCACACACACACACACACACACACACACACACACACACACACACACATTGCTTTACTGAGGGCAAACTGCCTTCATCTGAATGCGTGTTAACCTAAATTAATCTACGCCTATGGAAAGAGAGAGAGAAAGTGTGTGTGTGTGTGTGTGTGTGTGTGTGTGTGTGTGTGTGTGTGTGTGTGTGTGGTATTTAGGCTACAGGCTACACAGAATCGAGACTAATGACCCTGTGCTGCCGTCCACAGCACACGAGAGCAGAACAGACACATTTAATGACTCTATGTGTGCGTGCGTGTGTGTGTGTGTGTGTGGGTGTGTGTGCACGAGTGATTATTCGAATTTCTACCCCAGCATCAGCCTGAGGATAACGAGGGCCGCTGATGTCATGGCCCATAACGTGCATTATGCCTAAAAAAGAATTTGATTTCACTGAAATAGGACACACACAAACACACACACACACACACACACACACACACACACACACACACCACATATTCAGTATTACTCAGTGTTTAATAACTAATAAACTTATATTTGATAAAATGTTGTTCTTTAAAAAAGAAGTAGGAATAGTGAGATTACTCCATGCTGCTACTGAACGCTGTGCTCTGATTGATCAGAAGGTAATGATTAATTCTCTATATCAGCAGCTCTGACAGTAGTGCGGGTTTGTATAAATGTGCTTGTTCTATAACATTATCGTTTCTATAGCAACTGCTCATTCACAGCATTTACGGAAGGAGCCTCCAGTTCCAATGCATTATAACATTAAAAGGTAGATAAATTAGTAGAAATCAGAACATGTCAATAGGACACCACCCATACTGTAGGTTAGTAAGAGTAAATATGAATCAGTATGACTCGAAATGAGTCATAAAATAAGTAAGTCAGAGTTGATAAAAATCAGTGCACAGAACAACATAAGTCAACATAAATGTGTAGGCCTTACTATCAGTCAGAGGGAGGGAGAATAAATCAATATGAATCAAGCGTCAGAATATGTCAGTATAAGGTATAACCCTAACGCTAGAATGAGTTAGCATGCTAGCATGTTAGGGGTCAGAATAAGTTAGAATACGGCAGTAGGAGTCAGTTTGAATCATTTGAGTAGATTTGAGTCAATTAGGCTGAATGAGTTTAAGTTGAATGAGTCTAACATAGAATGAGTCAGATTGAGTTAGATAATATGAGCTGGTAGGAGTTAGAGCAGTCGGCGGTAAGCAAAATAAATTATTTAAGTCAAAAGGTCCCAAAATTCATTAGAATGAGTTAATGTGAGTGAGTACAGGTGAGAACGAGATAGTGGGAGTCAGAATGAGTTAACATGAATCGAAATGAGGACAAATGGGTTAGTGTAAGTCAGTAGGACGCATTATGAAGGAGAGTGAGCAACAATGATGATGAGCAAATATGCATGGAATACATTAAGAACAAGTGTCCACCTGGCTGGTGAAAGAGGGTACAGTGAGGCTGGAGAGAGAAGATATAGTGAGGAGAGTGAGAGAGGATACAGTGAGGAGAGTGAGAGAGGATACAGTGAGGACAATGAGAGAGGATACAGTGAGGACAGTGAGAGAGGATACAGTGAGGACAGTGAGAGAGGATACAGTGAGGAGAGTGAGAGAGGATACAGTGAGGACAGTGAGAGAGGATACAGTGAGGACAGTGAGAGAGGATACAGTGAGGACAGTGAGAGAGGATACAGTGAGGACAGTGAAAGAGGATACAGGCAGTGAGAGCGGGGACAGTGCAGCTAGAGAGAGAGGGTACAGTGAGGCTGGAGAAAAAAAGATACAGTGAGGAGAGTTAGAATGGGTACAATGAGAATGGAAAGAGAGGATCTACTGTGGCTGTAAATATAGAGGATACAGTGAGGGTGAAGAGAGAAGATGCAGTGAGGCTGGAGAGAGAGGATACAAAGAGGACAGTGAGATAGGGTACAGTGAGGTTGGAGAGATGATACAGGCAATGAGAGAGGGTACCGTGAGGCTGGAGAGAGAGGATACAGTGAGGACAATGAGAGAGGATACAGTGAGGACAGTGAGAGAGGATACAGTGAGGACAATGAGAGAGGATACAGTGAGGACAGTGAGAGAGGATACAGTGAGGACAATGAGAGAGGATACAGTGAGGACAATGAGAGAGAATACAGTGAGGACAGTGAGAGAGGATACAGTGAGGACAATGAGAGAGGATACAGTGAGGACAATGAGAGAGGATACAGTGAGGACAGTGAGAGAGGATACAGTGAGGACAATGAGAGAGGATACAGTGAGGACAGTGAGAGAGGATACAGTGAGGACAATGAGAGAGGATACAGTGAGGACAGTGAGAGAGGATACAGTGAGGACAATGAGAGAGGATACAGTGAGGACAGTGAGAGAGGATACAGTGAGGACAGTGAGAGAGGATACAGTGAGGACAATGAGAGAGAGGACACAGTGAGGACAGTGAGAGAGGATACAGTGAGGACAATGAGAGAGGATACAGTGAGGACAATGAGAGAGGATACAGTGAGGACAGTGAGAGAGGATACAGTGAGGACAGTGAGAGAGGATACAGTGAGGACAATGAGAGAGGATACAGTGAGGACAATGAGAGAGGATACAGTGAGGACAGTGAGAGAGGATACAGTGAGGACAGTGAGAGAGGATACAGTGAGGACAATGAGAGAGGATACAGTGAGGACAGTGAGAGAGAGGACACAGTGAGGACAGTGAGAGAGGATACAGTGAGGACAATGAGAGAGGATACAGTGCGGACAGTGAGAGAGGATACAGTGAGGACAGTGAGAGAGGATACAGTGAGGACAGTGAGAGAGGATACAGTGAGGACAATGAGAGAGAGGACACAGTGAGGACAGTGAGAGAGGATACAGTGAGGACAATGAGAGAGGATACAGTGAGGACAATGAGAGAGGATACAGTGAGGACAGTGAGAGAGGATACAGTGAGGACAGTGAGAGAGGATACAGTGAGGACAATGAGAGAGGATACAGTGAGGACAGTGAGAGAGGATACAGTGAGGACAGTGAGAGAGGATACAGTGCGGACAGTGAGAGAGGATACAGTGAGGACAGTGAGAGAGGATACAGTGAGGACAATGAGAGAGGATACAGTGAGGACAATGAGAGAGGATACAGTGAGGACAGTGAGAGAGGATACAGTGAGGACAATGAGAGAGGATACAGTGAGGACTAATGAGAGAGAGGACACAGTGAGGACAGTGAGAGAGGATACAGTGAGGACAATGAGAGAGGATACAGTGAGGACAATGAGAGAGGATACAGTGAGGGTGAGTGAGTGCTTTAAACTCTATACTGAGAACAGAAATGTTACTCCAAACACATAAACAGTCTGAAGTGTGTGATCGCTGAGCTCTCAGAGGAATAAAGCCTTCAGGGACATTCTGCTAGAGAAGAAGATTCACAAATGATATAAAAGTAGTCTCCTTATTCACTGAGCGCATGCACACAAACACACATACGCACATATACTGTATACACACACACACACACACACACACACACACACCACACACTGATGGTCATGCTTTCTGTCTGATCGGTCCTGGAGCTGACACTGGTGACTGGGTGTCAGGTGCTGACTGACGGGAAGGATGGTGGCCGAGACTCAACGACATGTCAGATCAGTAATTACACACACACACACACACACACACACACACACACACACACACACACACACTTTTTTTTGTATTCTATTCCCTTTCTCCTTGCTCCTTCTTGCCTACATTTTCTTTCTCTGTAATTGTCTTCTTCTGTCTTTCAAATTCCTTTTTCTTCTTCTTGCTCCTCTCTCTCTCTCTCTCTCTCTCTCTATGTATCTTATTATATGTCTCACTATTTCTCCCATTTCCTTTTACTTTCTCGCTCAATCTCGCTCAATACTTTCCTTTTACTTTCTCGCTTTCTTGCTCAATCACTCACTCTCTATTTTCCACCTTTATTACCGGTTTGTTCAAATTTAAACAGTCTTACTTTAGTCTTTCTTTCTTTCCCTCCCTCAGTAGTTAAGGTTCAGCGAAGGAAAGGAAGGAAAGAAATTCTCTGTATACTTAGACAAATAACTCTCTCTCTCTCTCTCTCTCTCTCTCGCTCTCGCGCTCTCTCTCTCTCTCGCTCAGTGCTCTGGTCTCTAAAGTAACAGTTGTTCTTATAAATAAACAGAAGAAAGCTTTTTTTTTTTCTTTTTTTTTTTTCCACGTCACTCTGACACGCTTCACTCCACACCTCAGGTCAGTCTGACCCCCCCGAGAGATCACACATGTCCAGGAGAAGGGCTTTGGAGCTGCTTTTCCACATGCTGGAATAAAATAAAAACTAAAATAGAATATATATATATATATATATATATACGCTCCTTTTTTTCAGCAAAGCTTTGTTTGTCTGAGTCGCTGTAAGATTGCTGTCGTGTCTCCGTGTCCGTGGCGCTCTGTGTGTGAGGTGTGTTATTATACGGAGGGATTTGTTTCACGTATAAAGTGGTGTAGCTCGAGCAAGTGCAGATAGAGAGAGAGCGAGATTCTGATAGAACTCGAGCCGTCCTGCACATCATGATAAATCACACACATTTCTTTTGTCACTCTGCTGTAATAACGCAGTCGGTTAATATGGTAAACACACACACACACACACACACACACACTCTAAAAACACACACAATTATCACCAAGAGAAGAACGTCCAAACTTGCCTACATGCTAGCTTTATCTATCTTTATCACCTAGATGTGTTGCCATAGCAACAATGATTAATGGTGTTGATTCATTTCCTCTAATGGTTATCGTTTCTATGGTAACAACTGATTCGCAGTGCTGCATCACTGGGTATTTTATTGTACGGTGATTTATACACAAAGTGTGTGTGTGTGTGTGTGTGTGTGTGTGTGTGTGTGTGTGTGTGTGTAAGTGTGTTCCGGGACCTGTCGTACCTGGTGTAAGTCGAGCGTGATGGTGATGTAGTGGTACTGCATGCCGTTCTTGATGCTCGGACTCTGCCACCACTTGTTGGTGCCGTCGATGGCGAACCCGATCGGGTGTCGCTCTGAAAATATATTTTAAAATTTTTTTTTTAAAAAGTAAAGTCGGGAAAAACATTCTACACCCAAATGTTAGGACATTTACGTATGTAGGCGCTGTTGCTAGGCAACCAGGAGACTGTAGCCACCTGGGACAAACCAGCTAGTGCATGTTAACAAGTTCTAAAGCTTTAGGACTGCAATCATATTAGCCAAAACATAAACATTATATTATATTATATTATATTATATTATATTATATTATATTATATTATATTATATTATATTATATTATATTATAAGTGATGATGACCTCATCGACTCTATCATAGTGAGTAAAAGTGTAATTGGAGTGTGTGAAAGTGAACTCATCTGTTCTATATATGCACACACACACACACACACACACATCTGAAATGCTTCAGCATACTCTCAGTGTGTGTGTGTGTGTGTGTGTGTGTGTGTGTGTGTGTGTGTAGGTGTTGACTTTGGAATGCATGGGCATATGAGCTCAAAGAAGCTTTGATAAGAGCATCACAAATGAATGAGCTACACACTGTGCTCTCAGTGTGTGTGTGTGTGTGTGTGTGTGTGTGTGTGTGTGTGTGTATTCGAATGTATATAAACTACAGTTGTATAATCACTGTGATGACACACAAAGAGAGACAGAGAGAGAGAGCGAGGGAGAGTGGAAATTGGATATAGTGATGTAGAAACAGTAGGACAGAGAAGCAGACGAACGGAGACAGAAGGACAGAGAGACAGACATATAGAGACTGAAGTAAGAGATGGAGACAGAAAAACCAAAGGAGGGACAGTCAGGCATATAAAAAGCTAAAGAGAGTGAAAGAAAGAGGAAGACAGAAGTAAATAAAGGAAGATAAAGAGACAGGGAGACAGGGACAGGGACAGGGACACTTTTACAACTAAACATACAAAATGATTGTGAAATGTGTCAAAGTTTTAATAGCAGTTTTTATTAACAAACTATAAGTTTAATTAAATCAACTTGTTTCTGTCAGTCATTTCATGGCGTCTCCACCGAGAGGATTTGTGTGTGTGTGTGTTTTGTGTGTGTGTATGATTTGTGTGTGTGTGTGTGGTTTGTGTGTGTATGATTTGTGTGTGTGTGTGTGATTTGTGTGTGTATGATTTGTGTGTGTGTATGATTTGTGAGTATATGATTTGTGTGTGTATGATTTGTGTGTGTGTGTGTGGTTTGTGTGTGGATGATTTGTGTGTGTGTGTGTGTGTGTGATTTGTGTGTGTATGATTTGTGTGTGTGTATGATTTGTGAGTATATGATTTGTGTGTGTATGATTTGTGTGTGTGTGTGTGATTTGTGTGTGTATGATTTGTGTGTGTATGATTTGTGTGTGTGTGTGATTTGTGTGTGTATGATTTGTGTGTGTGTATGTGGTTTGTGTGTGGATGATTTGTGTGTGTGTGTGTGTGTGTGTGTGTGTGTGTGTGTGTGTGTGTGTGTGTGTGTGTGTGTGATTTGTGTGTGTATGATTTGTGTGTGTGTATGTGGTTTGTGTGTGGATGATTTGTGTGTGTGTGTGTGTGTGTGTGTGTGATTTGTGAGTATATGATTTGTGTGTGTATGATTTGTGTGTGTGTGTGTGGTTTGTGTGTGGATGATTTGTGTGTGTGTGTGTGTGTGTGTGTGATTTGTGTGTGTATGATTTGTGTGTGTGTATGATTTGTGAGTATATGATTTGTGTGTGTATGATTTGTGTGTGTGTGTGTGATTTGTGTGTGTATGATTTGTGTGTGTATGATTTGTGTGTGTGTGTGATTTGTGTGTGTATGATTTGTGTGTGTGTGTGATTTGTGTGTGTGTGTGATTTGTGTGTGTATGATTTGTGTGTGTGTGTATGATTTTTGTGTGTATGATTTGTGAGTGTATGATATGTGTGTGTATGATTTGTGAGTGTGTGATTTGTGTGTGTATGATTTGCGTGTGTGTATGATTTTTATGTGTGTATTATTTTTCTGTGTATGATTTGTGTGTGTATGATTTGTGTGTGTGTGTGTGTGTGTGTATGTG
This sequence comes from Clarias fuscus, assembly GCA_030347435.1. Lineage (NCBI taxonomy): Eukaryota > Metazoa > Chordata > Actinopteri > Siluriformes > Clariidae > Clarias > Clarias fuscus. The sequence continues at coordinate 3,351,745 of CM059204.1, read as the reverse complement.
TGTTTGTGTGTGTGTATGATTTTTGTGTGTATGATTTGTGAGTGTGTGTATGATTTTTGTGTGTATGATTTGTGAGTGCATGATTTGTGTGTGTGTGTGATCTGTGAGTGCATGATTTGTGTGAGTGTATCATTTGGGTGTGTATGATTTTTGTGTGTGTGAGTTTTGTGTGTGTATGATTTGCGTGTGTATGATTTGTGTGTGTGTATTATTTTTATGTGTATGATTTGTGAGTGTGTGATTTGTGTGTGTATGATTTGCGTGTGTATGATTTGTGTGTGTGTGTATTATTTTTCTGTGTATGATTTGTGAGTGTGTGATTTGTGTGTGTGTATGATTTGTGTGTATGATTTGTGAGTGTGATGTGTGTTTGTGTATGCTTTGTGTGTGTGTGTGTGTGTGTGTGTGTGTGTGTGTGTGTGTGTGTGTGTGTGTGTGTGTGTGTGATTTGTGTGTGTGTATGATTTGTGTGTGTATGATATGTGTGTGTATGATTTGTGTGTGTGCATGATTTGTGTGTATGATTTGTGAATGTGTGATTTGTGTGTGTGTGTATAATTTGTGAGTGTGTATGATTTATGTGTGTATGATTTGTAAGTGTGTGATTTGTGTGTGTATGATTTGTGTGTGTGTGATTTGTGAGTGTGTGTATGATT
>CM059204.1:3336089-3346089 GCA_030347435.1 Clarias fuscus | reverse complement strand
ACCATAAACATTTTAAATATTTACATTTAATCTTAAAAGATGCATTTAAAAATAACTACAACTATAAAAATCCATGAAAACTATTTGTAGCAAACGTGAAAATAAAACCTGATTATTAAGCCTCATGGAATTAAACATAAATATTAAAAATAAAACATTTGCTCAGAAAATAAAAAATAAACCTCAAATATATAATTAAAAAAACCCTTAACCTTAGATAAAATACATACATAATTAAACTTCACATATAAGGCCTAAAAATAAAATCTAAATTTTGACACTAAAAAAATTTAACTTTAAAAAAACTAATAATATATCATAAAAAAATTAAAAAATAAATAAATAAAATAAAATAAAATAAAAATAATAATAATAATAAAATAAATAAATAAATAAATAATAATAATAAAAAAAAAACTGGTGTCTATACATAAAGTACCACTGCTTTTGAGAATCATTAGCTTTGCATCTCTGGCACAAAAGTAAAACAGAAAACCTTTGGGTAAAAAAAAAAATACAAATAATAATAACAACAACAACAACAATAATAATAATAATGGCTTGTTTACTTTGATTCTGTGTGATTAGCTACTAGCTAATGATAGGTAGCGCTGGTTACAGGCAACGACTGTACGTTTTGTTTTTAATGTCTCGATTGTTACAACTGCAGTACGACTCACGAGTTCTTTGACCATGAGTTCTATGGTATTTGTACTCAGTTCTATACAGTGCATCTCAATAAACTAGAATATCATAGAATATCATATGACATAAAATTATATAAAAATCAAGCAATGAGCTGAAGGCTGCTATCAAAGCAACCTGGTTAGCAACCTGGTCCTCCATGGCAAATCACAATGATGCAGTAATTTGTGCTAAATGAGGCCCAACAAAATATAATGCGTGAATTAGCTTACTTTTTTGAAATTCTTTTCTCATTTTTTATTTTTTTTTTTATTTCAGTAAATGGTCTAAATTTTCTGAGTAACCTTTTTGGATTTTTGACTTTCATGAGCAGTAAGCTGTAATCTTTGAAATTAAAACAAAAAATGCCGGAATATTGTAGGATAGTGGTTAACGCTGTAGCCTCGCACCTCCAGTTAAAATCCTTATACTTGAGCTTATAGATCGTCTGCTTTCAAAACACATGTTCTATAGATTTTCACTCAGTTTTATAGAACGCAATAAAAAAAGACTGCTCCAATATGCATGCGCTATAGACGTTTTACTCGGTTCTATAGAAATTTATAGACCTCCAATACTTTCTGCTTTGAAATTAATGTCCTATAGATTTATTTATTTTTTTATTCGTTCTGTAGAACTACAGATATTCGGCTTTGAAGTGCATGTCACCTGGCATTCGTACTTGCAATAGGACTGTATAGAAGTTATGCTTAAAAACCATGTACTAGCTCTTTTCCATACAGTTCTATAGATCCCTATATTCCTCCAGTAAGCATCTAAGGAACTTCTGCATTTAAATGCATGTAGTTTTACATAACCCTATAGACGTGAAATTCGACTCAGCAGACTGTGCTCTATGACAGTGATGTTTTACAGATGTCGCCCTGATTCTATGGAACTATGAAGGGTCTGAGTATGCATGAATGCTCTACTCATCAGCTACCGTATACTGTTTATAAAAACAGTGTTAGTTAGAATTTCTTCACTGGAATAAAACATCCATAATTTTCACAAGAGATCTTCTTGTCCTTGCCAACAGTTAACAGTAAAAGCATTGCTCGGTCTTTTGATGGATTATAAATTCTCTTTAATTCTCCATTTGTGTCTCGCGAGATCCGCCTACAGACGTGTTCGGATTCATTAGCGGGAAGCCTGCGGCCGTTTCTTTGTTGAAGTGACGCCTTTCACTTCCATTCTATTCCTTTTAAGCTGTGCTGTTTACGGTTTGCTTGTCATTATCACACGAGTTTGTTGACAATGGCTCAGAAAGCGGTAGCCCTTATTGACTAAATTGAAATGAACGAGGTGGAGACTGTGGACAAAGTACTTCCTAACCAGGAAAAAGTCCATCACTATTTAATGGTGTAGAGGTACTGGGTTCCCTGGTGGACTAGTGGTTTGGCCTTTTGTACTTTCACCACCACCATGGCCTGGGTTTGAGTCAAAGTCAAGGAACTGCACAAACTGGTGCAATCTTTCCCACGTTCCCAAAATTTGATCCCAAATTGTTTGATCTTTAGATTATTGAGTATAATTGGGGGACCTTCAGGAAGTGTCTGTGAGTTCAGTACCGCTGTGCCTGAGAAATTCTCGATTTTTTCACTCAAGGTGAAAGCTTCGGAAAGTCATCGCTGACTGATATATATATATATATATATATATATATATATATATATATATATATATATATAAAAAATTTTAAAAAACATTTTAAGTTGTTACTGCTGAATCGCCTTTCAAATGCTAAAATCCTTTCATACAGGAGGTGGAGCAAATGGGCAACAATGGCTGAATCCAACCCTGCACACTATACTACTAAGCAGTACGCGTCACTAGACGCGAGTTCTAAAGTTAACCACAGAAAAATTTCAATTGTGCAATTTTCTTCATGAGATTTATACTTATTCGAAGTATTAGTTGATGAGCTCATAAATCATCATTCTCTTAATCAGATCCTTTGTGCCATTATTTGCTGTTAGCATTCATACATAAACAGGCTTGAATACAAAACGTTACATTTAATAATTAGATATCACAGTATAAATTGCGATATGTGTCAAAACAATTGCAACGTAATTTTCTGATCACAATCTGCTAGACACTAAATTCGTGGCACATCACACACACACTTTTTAAAATTCTTTTTAAGCATCAAACTACTAAATAACATCCTTTACTAGATACTGCAATAGTAAAATGTATGTTTATTACAAAAAAACCATGATTGAACATTTTACAAGAGCTAACTATACGTTTAGCTCACACACAGTAAAAAGAACTGGTTACAATTCAAAGTTTACAAGAAAGTAAAAAAAAAAATAGATCTGATCATTCTTATGATCAGACATTATGAACATTGTTAATTGTAATAGCAGTAGTGTTATATTTGTATTTTAAATATCAATTGATTGATTGATTGATTGATTGATTGTAGATTATTTCATAACTATATACAGTATATAACATTTCATAGACAGTATGTAGTCAATACAGACTATAGACCATGTGACATCAAATGTCCAAGAACTACCAAGAACTTCAATTTGAGACAGTTTTAATAATAGTTCAGAAGCATAAAAAAAAAAAGGCAAATGGTAACATTAGCCATCACCAAACCATTCCCATTGAACTCTTTAATAACCAGATCTGTATTTCTACAGAAATGCAGAACTTTCTATTCAAAACTTCTTTTCTATGAAATACAAAGCTCTAGAAAATTGCCATGCTTGTAACCTATTGAACATTTCACCGGGGAAACTACTAAGAACAATAAGACAGCTGACAAATGTAACACAAAGTGAATAAATGTGTCATGAAATAGTTGTAAAGTCAGCTTCATTTTCATTAACATACAGTACAGCTCGGTTAGTGCGGTGTGAAATTATATGCTAGCTAAGCAGCGAATCCGCTATAATTTTCTCGAAGCTATTGATATACATCACGAGGTGGCAAAAAACCACCCCGCATTTTTATGGTGATTGCAGAAATTGTAATAAGGACTTAATGAAACATTAGTCATTCGTAAGACAGCTCTAAAATTCCTAGCAGGACCTTTCTGAAGTCTCCGCAACACCTCCGCATTCTGAGAAATGTTTTTTTTTTTTTCTGAAATGTTGAAATATCTCCATTTATACAAAAAAAAAAAAAAAAAAAAAGAAGAAGAAGAAGAAAAGAAAACCTTCACCCCAGCGGGAGCCATTTACGGAGCAATTAGGGAGCCATGGTTTTCAATTAAAAGCCACCATCACTTCGGAGTGAACGTTTCGCCACTTTGAAAAGACCCCGTTGTCACATAACAGCGTTGTGAAGTGACCAAGCAAGGTTAATGCTATTCCGCTCGAACAAAAGCTCTACAGTCTCTTCAAAGAAAAAAAAAAAAAAAAAAAAACATTCCATGGTCACACTTTCTACAAAAGAGATTAACATTTAAAAGAAAGAGGGACGTCATGTTCTGCCATTTTTTTTTTTTTTTACGCCTTTCTCTCGCACTCGTTCAGTCGCTCACCGGTTCGTGTCCCTCCTCTTCCTCTAAAAGATTTAAAACTGATAATTATTCGCACATGAAAGGTCACATTCAAAGCATCTAAAATGATTTAATGCATCATAAGTACACGCTGCTCGACTTTACAGGACGCTGGGTTCTTTAATGGAGGAGACGTTGACAAACTGGGGCACCGATTAAGGACTGCATCAGTTTCTGAGTCTATGTACAGTATACACATCTGTGTGTGTGTCTGTGTGTGTGTGTGTGTGTAATTTCATCAGAATGTTTCATGACTCAGTCAAATGTTATAATTGTTTTAAGTTGTATATTTAGGACATTGAGTAATGTGCTGGTCTAAACCGCCTTGTGCCCTCAAGTCTCCTGGGATAGGCTCCAGCCCCCTCCGCGACCCTGAATACAGGATAAAGCGGTATAGAAGATGAACTAGTGAGTGAGTGAGTTATGTCATTTATGGTTGAAAACCAGATATGAATAGCATTAATAAAATGAGAAGATTGATTTGGAGTCCAAGTTGAAAAAACAACTCAAGCCTCAAGTTAAAACCCAAAGTTTGGAGTGTGTTCAAAGTTCAAGTTAAGGTACAAATCAGGTTAAAGTTAAAGCCAAAGTCCAAGGCAGTGTTCAAGTCAAAGCTCATGTCGTTCTTCATGTTAATCCTCAAATCAAAGTCAAAGTTCAATTCATTGTTCAAGTGAAAGTTCACGTTGTTCTTGTCAAAGGTCACGTGAAAGTTTAAGGTTCAATGTTCAAGTGAACGCTCAAGTCATTCAAGTTAATGTTCGAATCAAAGCCAAAGTCAAAAGTCAAGTCAAAGTAAAATTCAAAGTAAAATTCAAAGTAAAATTCAAAGTAAAATGTAAGTTATGTTAAAGACAAAGTCAAAGTTCAAGTCGCTGTGAAAATCAATGCTTATGTCATTCCTAAAGTTAATGCCCAAGTCAAAACCAAAGTTAATGTTCAAGTCAAAACCAAAGTTAATGTTCAAGTCAAAACCAAAGTTAATGTTCAAGTCAAGTGAAAGATCAAGAAAGTCAAAACCCTAATCCTTGTTCGATTCAAGGCCCAAGTTCAAAGTTCAAAACAAAGCACTACTGCACCTCACATATAAACGCCATTCAAATAATCACTTACAAATATACACCGTAAGGGCAGGTTATTCTTTTATGTGTATATAATATTTTAGCATTAATTTATGATGTACAATATGCGATCATGTTGGTAAAGTCGGTCAAATATAAAGTCCTTGTTAATTAGTCTAGTCTCACACCACAAATTTATTCAGAGGAAATCAAAAGTTCTTATTAGCAGCGCCGATTACTCCCGAGCCGACTGGACATGTTGAACATAGCACACAGACGCTGTCTTCATTTATTACCTGTTTTCACGGCGTAATAAACGACAACGTGTCAGAATCTTATATAATGCATCGATTCGAAGGTTTCGTTGGAAATGTATTTCTGTCTGTCTCCGTATTGTCCCCGTTCATTCATCCCATTCCTGGCATTTCTCTCTGATTAGTTTTATATCTCTCTCTAATCCCCTTTCCATCTCTCCCTCCGTCTCTCCCCCTCTCTCGCGCGCCATCATTTCGAGCGGTGGATCGATATCTGCGCTGAGGCCTCTCCAGCGTTTTTGCTGATTCTTCATCCAATTTGACAAAACTAATTACAGTTTCATGCTGAGCCTGCCATCATGATGAGGCTCCACTTTGGAGAAAAAATGAATCCCTCCATCCCTGCCCATCTCTCTTCTCTTTCTCTGACGCACTTTTTATGTTCTACCGTTGTAACTGTTAGATAGATAGATAGATAGATAGATAGATAGATAGATAGATAGATAGATAGATAGACATCATTTCAAATAATAATTTTACCGCAGAGATTTACTTACATAAAGCTTTTTTTTTTCCCCTAAAAAATACTGTAGTTGTAAAAGTATTGCAGTCTCTTCGCAGAAACACCTTGGTCTACTCCTTCAAGCAAAACATTTTATGTGCAGTATTTCTTATATATCTTTTGGTCATTTCCATACTGAAAGTTCTGTCTACATTCAAGTCTTAACTTCTTGGAAGGTTTTGTATCCAGGTGCTTAGCGGAATTCTCGATGCCATCAATCTTCTCAGCTGCGAAACAGCCCTGAGCATTAATAATCCACCAGCACATTTTACACAAGACTTCCTCGTATTTGACATCTTTTTTTTTTTTTTTCTTTTTTTTTCTTTTTCGATCATGCCCGAAAGGTTTCATTTTTGGTCTCATCAGAACACAGAACAAAACTTCACAAACCCAACTCAGTGCGACTAATTCAAGAATCATAATTATAATGTATAGGAAAAAAAACCCGTACCAACAACACAACGCATTAGAGAAACAAGGCTGATGCCTACGAGACTTTCAGAATCTCAGAAATGCTGCACTGCTCGTGCCACGTGCTTGTAGGAGTAGCATTGTGTGCACACTGCCTCATCGCTCACTTGGACTCAAATGTGGTCTCAAGATGTCGTCTCTATTAGACTTCGACTGGTCTCAGATTTATACTTGGGCTTGTTTCAGTCTTGGACGTTGGTTTCGCCGATCTGATGTTTCTATCTGTCAATCCATTTTCCGTACAGCGTTTTCTGTTTTCATGGAACCAATCACAGGAAGCTCTAACATAACCTTGATTCATTAACATCATTTATATACCAGGAAACTGATGACAGGATCACGGGCACCCGAGGCTCACTCATGCCTGCAGACAAACGCTTGATCAACATCAATGCTTGTGTGATTAGAAAGGCACCAGAACCACAGGCCACCCTTAAAGAGATCAAGACCACTGACCCGGCCTCCAAACTCCCCAGATCCCAATCCGACCGAGCTCCATAGGATGCACCAGACAAACAAGAAGTCTGATGGAAGATCCATGGAGGTTCCACAGCCCACAGTACCCAAAGCATCCACTGATAACGTTCACCCCAAGACACAGTGTGGAGCCACGCCCTGAAGGGGTCAGAGCAGATGTTACGGGAAATTTGGATTTATAACTTGGGATGGAACCCACCAAGCACTGGGAGAACATATAAACTTCACACAGAGGTGAGATTCGAACCCCCCCCCCATCCCCCATCCCTACAAAAACAGTGCCACTAAGCCACCATGCCACCCATAACACATTCCATTTCTTCTATTGACTGGAACATTGACACGAATGAAGCCAGATATTTTAACCTAAAACTTTGGCCTACAGACAGTAGTGGTGTTTTTCTGACTCGATCGTGACTGCCTCGCCTTTATCCTGACTTCATCTTGACTTGGTCTCAACGCAATCCCCGGTAGTCCTTAAACATCGTTGATGCGTCCTTCCCCAGCACTACTTCATGCCTGATCCCCAAACTTTACCTTCCAGCTACATAAATAAACTCGTATATCTTTAGGAAAGCCTACGAGTTGGTGACTTTATACAGCGTGTGCAATCAGGGCTGGTTTAGCCTTTCACTTGCAGACTTTAGGGCTTGGCATGCCAAATAGTGTTTTATAAAAGCATTGTTATTATTATTATTATTATTATTATTATTATATTATTATTATTATAACTATTATTGTCGTTATATAACTACTATTATTGTAACACGATGCCCGCATCCTCCAACACAAATAGATTCATGGATTTGCTGCAGATTACAGGAAATCTATTTGATTTCCTTTCTGATTTTTTTTTTTCTTCTGTTGTTCCTCAAAGCACTTCTTGCAACAACAAAAAAAAAAAAAAAAAACGGACATGCCTGATAATATCTGCATCTGATGTTTTCTCACAGGCTGAGAGAGCCAGATCGCTGAACTTCTCACACTCCACAGACTCAAATACAGAACAGGAGAATATTCACACCATATGAGGCACACGTGCTGCTTAAGAAGGGAGGTGTCGGCATACATACTCGTTTTTCCATATCATTGAGAGCAAAACTAGCCAATCACCCGTGAGGTCACAGAAGTCAAGCGATATCACGTTTCCGGCGAGTGTATGGGAGCATGATGGGGAGGGCAAGGCGACTCTTTTGTGTTGCAGGATGGTTTTGATTTCCACACGGCGACGAATAACTGAAGACATTCGACAGATTTTTTTTTTCCTCAAACGCGACAACGCAAGAAATTCAGAAATAAATCTGTACATCAGTTCTAAATCCTCCGGGGGTGCCAATACTTTCACACACACCATCCCCTAAAATGAAAAAAAATTTAATTCACATAACATAGTTACTGCCCATGCTGTGAAGGGGTGCCAATAATTCTGAGATGAGAGTTCAATAATTTCTAATTTCACTCACACACACACACACACACACACACACACACACAGCACGTTAAAGGAGGTCACGATGGAGATGATTGATGCAGTGGCATTTACGTTTCATCCTGCTGGTATCCATCAACGTGTGTGTGTGTGTGTGTGTGTGTGTGTGTGTGTGTGTGTGTGTGTGTGTGTGTGTGTGTGTTGGCACTAAATGACAAAACACATCAACCCCGCCTTTAATCATAAGAACGAGACGGGTCATTGGTCTGCAGCAGCCTTAGAAAGAAGTATTTTTCTGTGTGTGTGTGCGTGTGTGTGTGTGTGTGTGTGTGTGTGTGTGTGTGTGTGTGTGTGTGTGTTTCTACAAGATCGATCAATTTATGGCCATCACTAGAACAGCATTTTCCTTTGGGAGCACTGCTGAGAGCCCGGGTTTGCTATCACACACACACACACACACACACACACACACACACACACACACAGCTTCTCATAAGCAGATATTACCACTCCAAAGTGTCGGCCATTAATTCACCGTAGCCCTGAACTATCATCATAAAATACAGCTCTCCTGCAACAGTGGTGATTCAGCCGCCTGCACACACACACACACACACACACACACACGCACACACACACACACACACACACACGCGCAGACACACACAGAAACTCTTCCAGCTCTACTGTATTTGTTCTCTACTGTGCCATGAGGTAATGATACAGAACCTGTGATTGGTGACGTCATCACCCGACAGTTGAGATTCAAATTTCAAATTCAAAAAACTTTCTGTCAGTTAAAAGGAAGCCGTTTTGCAACATTGTTGCCGCCAGGCGACAAGGATATACAGCAAGTCCTGCATTTCCGAGCTAGCTAAACACTGTTACGAGACGGTTAAGCGACTATACTGAGCTAAATTAATATCGAATTTTATTAATAGAAGGAATAAAAGCCTGGAAAGAAGCACAAGCTTGTGACGCACAAGCTAGGGTTAGCGTCAGCCTTTAGCGTTACCTTGTGCCATCTGGTTCAGAACCCAGCAAGCAACGAGTACGGAGCCGCATTTCAGCAGCGCTTCTACCGTGATGTTCTCGAGTCTGTTGTAATAATCAGGTTTTACTGGTTAAAGCATGTCAGGGCCACGGAGCACATCCAATCCTGCGCAATAAACTAAAGAGAACTTTAAGCCCCTAGTGGTATGTGATGGTACCGCAGGTGGACCGTGAGAGATCGTTTATAACAAATAAATAAATAATTCAAATATTTTTGAAAGATTTGAAATAGTTACTATTAAATATTGACATTATATGCATAATATTTATGAAAAATACTCAGAAATAAGGAAACAAAGGCATTATTTAAATGTTGTGTTGGTGTTTTTTTTTTTTTTTTTTTTTTTATTGTATATATATTTTAAACCAGGCTGCATTCTGTATGTCATCATAAATGAGGACTCATGACTGGAAATCCTAACATTGGCAAAAGCAAAGATGTTAATTAAAGATGTGTTTTTTTTATTATTTTATTTGTTTTACATA
>CM059204.1:3286089-3328589 GCA_030347435.1 Clarias fuscus | reverse complement strand
GAGTAACGACATCCTGGTTGTAACTCAGCAATAATTTCATTCACAGTATACTTAATGTAATGTGAGCTACAATGCTAGTGCTTTCTTTATTTTCTTTTTCTAAATTCTTTTCATATATATTTACAAAAGTCTTAAACTGAGCACAGTTGAACTTCCTGTTGTTCTTGAATCTATTTTGTATTAATATTTTTCACCCATAATTAAAAACAAAATCGTTATTTACCGGACTCGGGTGTTTATTTTTTTTCCTCTCTTTTTACTTTTTTTACATTTAATTTTCCTCAGGAGTCATTACCGAGGCGTGTGTTTCAGACCCAGAAGTCATTATATTAGATTCACACAAGCTTCTTCAGTTTTGGCTTTTTTTTTTTTTTACTATAACGCAGCCAGGATGCTCTCGAGTGTGTGTGGAACAGGGACTTGTGGACTGGAATCCAGCCTAGATTTATTCAAACACACACACTACAAATCTGAATGAAGAAACAGCATCAAGAGGATCACATCATGCTCTCCACACACACACACACACACACACACACACACTGCACTTCCTCTCTGGCAAAAAACGAAGGAAAAAATGTAACTCCAGAGTTTAGAAGATTATTTCTCCCTGAGCTGTTCCATGAAACGGAAACGATGTGATTTCCATATTTCCCGCGGTAATGTGTGTGTGACTCGCTGGAAAGCTCATAATGTTCTCCACTTTATGTGCACAATATTCATAAGAAAGCTGCGACTCGTCCGTTTGACGACTCTGTTCACTCCAGCGCACAGGACCGAAGAGCGGATTAGAGGTGTAACTTCACTACAGAGATCGAGTGTTAGATCACTAAATGTGGGGGATTTGTGTTGTGTGAGTGTAGCGTCAGGTTAGTGTAACAGTAGTGCAGTCTGGTTGTAGTGTGAGTGTACTCTGAGAGCAACATGAATGTAGTGTGACTGTAGTGTGTTTGAATGAGTGGATTCTAAATGTATAGTGATTCTGAAGGTAGTGTGCATATTCTAGGTGTAGTCTGAGTGTATTGTGATTGTAATCTGAGTGTATTCTCTGTGCAGAGTGCATTTTCTGATTGCTGTCTGAGTATAGTCTGAGTAGATTATGAGCATGGTGTGTGTATTCTGAGGGTAGTTTGAGTGTAGTCCGAATGTATTCTGAATGTAGAGTGTGAGTGTAGTGGGAGTGTAGTGTCAGTGAAGTCTGAATGTAGTGTGAGTGAAGTCTAAGTGAAATCTGAGTTTAGTGTGAGTATAGCTTGAGTGTAGTGTGAGTGAAGTCTGATTGTACTGTGAGTGTAGTGTAAGTTTAGTCTGAGTGTAGTGTGAGTGTATTGTGGATGTAAACTGAGTGTAGTCTGAATGTAGTTTGAGTGTAGTGTGAGTGTAGTCTCAGTGTAGTCTGAGTGTAGTGTGAGTGTAGTGTGGATGTAAACTGAGTGTAGTGTGAATGTAGTCTGAATGTATTGTGAGTGGAGTCTGAGTGTAGCATGAGTGTAGTGTAGATGTAATCTGAGTGGAGTGTGAGTGGAGTGTTAGTGTAGTGTTAGTGTAGTGTGAGTGTAGTGTGAGTGCAGTGTGAGTATAGTGTGAGTGTAGTATAAGTGTAGTGTGAGTGTAGTATAGGTGTAGTGTGAGTGTAGTATAAGTGTAGTGTGAGTGTAGTGTGAGTGTAGTATAGATGTAGTGTGAGTGTAGTATAGGTGTAGTATGAGTGTAGTCTGAGTGTAGTGTGAGTGTAGTGTGAGTGAAGTCTGTGTAGTGTGAGTGTAGTGTGAGTGTAGTATAGGTGTAGTGTGAGTGTAGTATAGGTGTAGGGTGAGTGTAGTCTGAGTGTAGTATAGGTGTAGTGTGAGTGTAGTATAGGTGTAGTGTGAGTATAGTATAGGTGTAGTGTGAGTGTAGTATATGTGTAGTGTGAGTGTAGTATAGGTGTAGTGTGAGTGTAGTATAGGTGTAGTGTGAGCGTAGTCTGAGTGTAGAGTGAGTGTAGTGTACATGTAATCTGAGTGTAGTATGAGTGAAGTCTGAGTGTAGTGTGAGTGCAGTGTGAGTGTAGTGTAGGTGTAGTGTGAGTGTAGTATAGGTGTAGTGTGAGTGTAGTATAGGTGTAGTGTGAGTATAGTAGAGGTGTAGTGTGAGTGTACTATAGGTGTAGTGTGAGTGTAGTATAAGTGTAGTGTGAGTGTAGTGTGAGTGTAGTATAAGTGTAGTGTGAGTGTAGTATAGGTGTAGTGTGAGTGTAGTATAAGTGTAGTGTGAGTGTAGTATAAGTGTAGTGTGAGTGTAGTATAGGTGAAGTGTGAGTGTAGTATAAGTGTAGTGTGAGTGTAGTATAGGTGTAGTGTGAGTGTAGTATAGGTGTAGTATGAGTGTAGTCTGAGTGTAGTGTGAGTGTAGTGTGAGTGTAGTGTGAGTGAAGTCTGTGTAGTGTGAGTGTAGTGTGAGTGTAGTATAGGTGAAGTGTGAGTGTAGTATAGGTGTAGGGTGAGTGTAGTCTGAGTGTAGTATAGGTTTAGTGTGAGTGTAGTATAGGTGTAGTGTGTGTATAGTATAGGTGTAGTGTGAGTGTAGTATAGGTGTAGTGTGAGTGTAGTATAGGTGTAGTGTGAGTGTAATCTGAGTGTAGAGTGAGTGTAGTGTGAGTATAGTATAGGTGTAGTGTGAGTGTAGTGTGAGTGTAGTATAGGTGTAGTGTGAGTGTAGTCAGAGTGTAGTGTGAGTGTAGTGTGAGTGTAGTGTGAGTGTAGTATAGGTGTAGTGTGAGTGTAGTCTGAGTGTAGTGTGAGTGTAGTGTTTGTGTTGTCAAATTGAATTTTGGGTGCAACCTTAGGGTAGTGTGAGTGTGGTCACAGTGTAGTTTTAGTATGTTTTGGGTGTAGTCTGAGTATAGTCTAGTGTGTTTTTGATGTAGCCTGAGGGTAGCATGAATGTAGTATGGGTGTAGTCTTAGTGTGTTCGGGTGTAGTCTGAGGCTAGTGTAATGAAGAGAGAACAGAATTGAACTCAAGCAGGGAATTAAGGATGGAAGGGAAGGAAGGGCACATCTGTGACATTTCTTTCTTCCTTTTATCCCCCTCTTTCTCTCTCTCTCTCTCTCTCTCTCATGATGGTAGGCGTTATCTGGCAGCACCACTCATCCTCAGCTCGAAGCACAACAGCCTCCATTTAGCTGACACACAATGGCCTGCGTGAGTGAAATATTTTTAGTGTCCTTCAGAAAGGATTTTCAGGAACACGGCTGATCTTTCAGGACATGAGTGTAATGGCTGCTAATGGACTGACGAGTGTGATGAAGCTAATGCACACTTAGCGTTTGTTTTAGCTGCTTTACGTGTACCCTAGTGATGAAAAAAATAATAAAAACCCTCCTTATTTACACCATGTTTTCCTCACATTCACGCAGTTTCACATTACGGCGGGAGAATAAACAGAGCCGGGTGGTGAAGGGACGGACTTGGTGTAGGGTTCAGACAGAATGTGAGATCAAACTGAAAAACAAAAAGACCAAGTGAGATAGCGAGAGTGAGACCCTAAAAAGTGTGAAATCAGTAGCTAGCATGCTAACACGACTAGCCTCAGGCGCTGTATCCACTGGACTGTTATTCCGCGTGCCCGCGTGTCCTCCAATCGATAAAGAGAAAAAGATACATTTATAAATAAACATGAAGTGATTTAGAACAAAACACGCGCGCGGGATATCCCCGCGCGCCCACACGGCTACGCGCTCCCGTAATAACCACGTGCCTGTGACAGATCCTGTGCTTTCAGCACTAACACTCAGTTGCCAGTGGAAATGCGCGAGGCCGGTCACGTGACCGCCGATGAAGGATGGGGCGGGAGAAACGCGGCGGAGGCGGCGCTCATCGCTCATATCCCTGGCTAACGGTCGCTCCGTCGCAGGTCCGAGTCTCAGTGCATTTGTAACGTGAGCCGGGAAACATAAAGCCCTAATATAATAATAATAATACTAATAATGCTACACGTTTTTCTCTTTTTGGCTTTTTCTCCGTTTCTCACGGAGGCCCGGAGGCGACGGCGACGGCTCATGCGTCTTCACACACGCTATGAATTCGATTACACTTTCTGTGCAAACACGAGGAAAGGAAATAGTAATAATAATAATAATAATAATAATACTGATGATGGCTTTCTTTCTCGCTGATGGAGGACAGAGGCGCGCATGCATACTGATACACACACACACGCACACACACACACACAATGTATACCTACAACATACTGCATATACAATACCTGCAAAAGGGTATAAAAATGAATCATGCTGTGTGTTGTGTTCATCTGAAAAGGAATGATGGACCCAAATCAGTTCTGCAGTGCTGTTTGTTGATTTCTTTGTTTGTGTTTGTTTGTTTGTTTGTTTGTTTGTTTGTTTGTTTGCATGGTTTGCCTTTAACGTGACAGCTTCTTCCATTACATCTACGTACTTAGCGGAAATAAAATGACAGCAAATCAGAATAAAATCTGATTTGTGATCCAAAGAGCCAAACTGTGAGACAGACAGGCAGACAGTTAGAGACAGACAGACGGACAGATGAAGAGGTAGACGGAGAGCAGAAAGAAAGGGAGTTGGACAGAAAGAGAAAGATGAAGACAGTTACACAGACAGACAGTTATACAAAACTTTGTCGAGACTTTTTTTGACACTCGCTTCTGATCCAAACACAACTCGAGATAATAAGAATAAGAAAAATGTAAGTGTGTGTGTGTGTGTGTGTGTGTGTGTGTGTGTGTGTGTGTGTAAGAACGACAGTGTAGGAGGGTTGGAGAAGAAGAAAGAGAAGAAAGAACGAAGCAGTAGAAGAGAGGGAGAAAAGGAAGGAGGACGGGGAGGAAGAGACGTTTCCTGCAGAGTTTAATGAATTACAGAAACCACCAATAAAAACACTCACTTCCATCTGCTCGCCATGTGTGTGTGTGTGTGTGTGTGTGTGTGTGTGTGTGTGTGTGTGTGGTATGAATATCTCTGAGTTTGCTTGTTTATGTGTGTGTGTGTGTGTGTGTGTGTGTGTGTGTGGTGTGTGTGGTGTGTGTGTCTGGCCTTCAAGGAGAAATCACCAGCATGAGGTTCAGGGTCGGAGGTCAAAGGTCAAACATCTGAGTCGGGTTATGAGTCCAGAGTGACGCTTGAATTAGCGACGGCTGTTTATCTCAGCGCTGAACGTAGCTACACTCACTGCTGCATCAACAGCTGGCTAGCTGGCTAACCAACAATGACTAGCAGTTTAGCTTCGTAAAGTGTGAGGTCGCATTGTTGGACGCGTTGCAAACCTAGCCTGGCTAACTGAAGCCATCGATCAGGCGAGACGTATAACCTGTGGCCCTGTGTAACATTAGTGAAGTAACAAAATATAGCCAGAAATGTGCTTTATCAGCTAGCAAGTTAGCAACAGCGCTTCCGACCTACACATGCGTTAGCTAAAAGCTAGTAAAGAGAAAGCTAGCAAGTTAGCCACACAATCTGTGAGGACACATTAGCCAGCCAACTAGATTAAAATATAAACACAGAACAACTCGTACGGTCTCAAAGTACACGCGTGGTCAGGGGTTCTGAAGTAGCGACATGCTATTTTATTCCAGCTAGCTACAGCTACATAAAGCTAACTAGCGAGCAAAGTGTAACTTATGTGATAGCTACTTGTATGGCAGTATGTTCAGCCTGGGAGCTAGCACGTTTCTGAGGTAAAAACTCACACACACACACACACACACACACACACACACACACACACACTCATATCCAGGCACAGATGGATGAACGCTATCTTTTGAAGAAAAGAAAAAAATTCAGAGAAAAGAATATTGTGTAATTGGTGAATTTTACAATTCTGAAGAAAGCACTCGTCTTTGATCTCTCTCTCTCTCTCTCTCTCTCTCTCTTTCTCGAATATGTTTTTCTGTTAAATAAATAAATTCGAGTTTTTCACCGTCAGCCGTTTAATGAACTTAACATTTCCTCAGCGCTGAGGCGGCCATGTTCCCCGAATTACATATTGATTTCCTCTTCCTGTACTTCCTGTCTCTTCTCATTTCTCTCTCTACGGAAGATTAAAAAAATCCTCAGAGAGCAGAAATAAAGAGAGAGCGAGAGAGAGAGAGAGAGAGAGAGAGAGAGAGAGAGAGCAATAAAAGATGAGTGCTTTCTTCAGAATTGAAGAACAGTGAGAAGTCAAACAGCCAAAAAATAAACACAGAAAGAAATACAGAAAGAACAGAAGTGAAAGAAGAAGAAGATAAAGAATTATTACAAGTAAAACGAAACGATGTAAAGGAAGAATGAAATGAACAAAAAAGACAGAGAGAGAAAAACAAATCAAGAAAAGCAAGAAAAAATCTCAAATTAAAGATAAAACCACAAGATAAAAGAAAGAAAGAAAGAAATAGAGAGAGAGAGATGCTAAGCTCTCTATACCAGCAGTGGTGACATCACTTCAGCCGATAACGATGCACCGGATGAGCCCCCACCCACACATGCACACACCCCCCCCAACCCTCCCCCCTACGCTGAGTGCTGATAATGGACAGTAACGGCACTGAGGTGTTTATTTATGTTCTGATATTCAGTACAACAGCATGACCTGGAGTGTGTGCTGCTCTTACATGTCCAAATTCTCTTCTTTTGTTTTTCTCCTTTTTGTTTCCTGTGTGTGTGCTTTCTTGTCTTTTTTTTTTTTTTTTTCATAAAAAAATAACACCTGCTTGTGTCTGTTCGTTTTTTTTTTTTTTTTTTCTTTTTTCTTACCAGCTTCTTCCTTCAGCCTTTGTCTCTTACTTGTTTTTTTGTTTTGTTTTTTCCTTCTATGATTTGGTATGCTTTCTTTCTTTTTTTCTTTTCACTAGTGATTCTTCTTTCATTTTCTTCTTTCATTGTTTCTTGCGTTGCTTCTGTTCATTCTTTCCTGGATTACTTTCTGTCCTCCTATCCTCAGTTACATGCCTCTGCCTTCCTCCTGTCTCCGCTGTGACAGTATCAGTCTGATACACGGCGGCGTGTCAGAGACGAAGCTGTCGGATGTCTGACGGGCTCCAGATAAGAACAGCTGCGTGTTTGCTTTGTGTCTGACTAACGATGGAAACAGATGTTTACAGCTGCTTTAACACACGCAGGAAACTCTGCACGCACACATCTGTACAGTAAGCAGAAACATCATGAAAGCGCAAAGAATCCGAATGATCGGACTCGGGTGGGAGCAGTAACTCCGCCTCATCACGCTGATTATTTTCCTTCCGAAGCTCCGCCCCCTTCTCCGTGATACAACTCGCCTTAAGGAGAAACGGAAATACAAACCTTTGATCTCATCGATGCTCAGATATGAACGAGGGAGAGAGAGAGAGAGAGAGAGAGAGAGAGAGAGAGAGGAGCGGAGGTTATACAGAACGCCGCAACCTTGGCGTGTTCGCTAACACACTGAGCGTCTCGCTAATCAATCACTCAGGCCTGTCACTGCTCTTACACCTCACTAATTATACTCCAGCGCTCAGATTTAGCCCCCACACACACACACACACACACACACACACACACACACACACACACACCTTTAAAGGTTTTCTTTAGAACCCTCTGTGTGTGTGTGTGTGTGTGTGTGTGTGTGTGTGTGTGTGTGTGTGTGTGTGTGTGTGTGTGTCACATTATAAAGTGAAGAATTTTGAAGTAACAAAATTATTTGTTTTTACTTTTTTTTTTTTTACATCATTATGTTTTTTTTTTTCCATGCAGAATTTATCTTTGTATACAAAAAATGAAATAAAATGTTAATGAAAATAATAGAGTATATTTACACTTTATATAAAATTATACATATTTTTTTTATCTTTTTCTTTTCACTTTTTTAAAGTTCTTTCATCTTTTTTTTTTTGCCTGTACTTTTTTTTTGTACTTTTTTTATGTGTTTTTGTCCTTTCTAACTCTTTTTTTTTTTATCACATCTATTTATTAACAATTTATTATTTCAACACATTGTGTTCTTAAAGAGTTAAACTGTTTTTACATTTTAACAAACTTTTTTCTTTTTTTTTTCATTTTATTTATTACATTGGAAAAATGCAGACAGAGAAACATTTTGTTTTTGTTTTTGTTAATATTTATCTCTTTTTTTTGTTGTTATTGTTTTTTTTTTTATTGTTTACCCACTATGTTATTCTTTCACATTTAATATGTTTATAAGGTTTTACATATGTTTATAAACACTGAGGTTTTTCAGCAGGTTGTTCTTTGTTAGCATTCATGCCAGTAAAGCCGTTCTGAACTGAGAGAGAGACAAACTCATCAGAGGGAGAAAGCAGAAGTGATGAGGAGTGTGTGAACAGTGTGTGTGTGTGTGTGTGTGTGTGTGTGTGTGTGTGTGCTGGGACTCACCCCGGTGCTGAGCGGAACTCAGGCAGAGCAGCAGCACAACCAGCGCGAGCACAACCACCGACTTCATACTGCTGCAGCCGCGCGCGGAACTGACCGGCTCCAAAACTTCTAGAGGAGAAAAAGTTCAGCACAGAGACGGAGAGAGAGAGAGAGAGAGAGAGAGAGAGAGAGAAGAAGAAGAGACACCCCCCCTCTATCTCTCTCTCACTCACTCTCTCTCTCCCCCCTGCTGGAGGCACACAGGAGGAACAACCTCTCTCTCTCTCTCTCTCTGTGGCTCGATGATGAAACCCAAAGGCTTAAGGAACAGGTACAAACAAACAAGCAAACAAACAAATTCTGTATATCAGGTGGCTTTTTAACTTTTTTACTTTTATTAGCTACAGATCTCCTCTCCTCACGCGCCATGTGGGACACGATGCACGATGAAGAAATACATGAAAAGAGAACTAATAAGGAAAGAACAGATACAGAACGGAGGAAGAGAGAGAGAGAGAGAGAGAGAGAGAGAGAGAGAGGGAGGACAGAATGAACATAATAAAGTGTGAAACAAAGAAAGAAAGGAAGAAACCAAGGATGAAAGAACAAAAGAATGAAAGAAAGATGTGACAATAAAATGTGAAAGAAAGAAAGAAAGAAAGAAAGCGTGTAAATGACGGTAATAATTTGGTAATAAATTGGTCTTTGTGTCCTCATTAGTATCGAGTTCTGTTTAACTTCATTAGCATAATTAACTGAACTTACACACACACACAACACGAGTTACACATCTGTTCCTCTGTTGGCTAGTTGACCTAATTAACACTATGATAAACACACACACACACACACACACACACACACACACACACACACACACTAAACTTCCTGTATTGCTGTTCCTAAGTCTCCCCCCTTTCCTGTCCTGAAGCTGTCTATCCTGGACTGTTACCATGGCAACACACATGAATAACACTGATGCCTATAGCTGTACGTTACAATGCATCGCTAATGCGGAGACGTCACTGTTGCAACAACCTGAATCGTATATGCGCTAGAATGCTAGCATGCTAATACGTGTCCTAGCGTAGTGCAGCTACTGTACACTGTATTGCCGAAAGTATTCCCTCGCCCACTGTGCATTGCATTCAGGTGTTCCAATCGCTTCCATGGTTACAGGTGTATAAAATCGAGTGTGGACGCCACCTGGAATATCCTGAATATTCCACAGTTAACTGTTAGTGTTAGTGGTGTTATAACAATGTGGACGTGATTGGGAACGACAGCGACTCTCTGAGTACAAATGTAACGGGACACGTAACATCACAGAGCGGGTCAGCGGATGCTGAGACTCACAGTGCACAGAGGTCTCTGACTTTCTGCAGAGTCAAGCTCAAGAACAACACGTGGAGATCTTCACTTCATGGAGGGGGTTTCCAAGCCTGAGCAGCTGCATCCAGGCCTTACATCAACAAGTGCAGTGCAAAGCATCGGATGCAGTGGAGTGAAGCACACCGTCACTGGACACTGGAGCAGAGGAGACGAGTTCTCTGGAGGGACACTTCTCTGTCTGGCAATCCGATGGACGAGTCTGGGTTTGGCTGGTGCCAGGGGAACGACGAGGACGTCACTTGTCTGACTTCATTGTGCCGAGTGTAAAGCTTGGTGGAGGGATTATGATGTGAGGTTGTTTTTCAGGAGTTGGACTCGTCCCCTTAGTTCCAGTGAAAGAAACTCTTAATGCTTCAGTACAACAAGACATTTTGGATGATTTCGTGCTGCCGACTTTGTGGGAACAGTTTGGGGACGGCCCTCTTCCTGTTCCAACATGACTGCGCGCCAGTGCACAAAGCAACGTCCATAAAGACATGGATGAGCGAGTTTGGTGTGGGAGAACCTGACTGTCCTGCACAGAGTCCTGACCTCAACCCTGATAGAACATCTTTGGAATGAATTAGAGCGGAGACTGCGAGCCAGACCTTCTCGTCCAACATCAGTGTCTGACCTTATAAATGTGCGTCTGGAAGAACAGTCATAACATCCCATAAACACACTCCTGAACCTTGTGGAAAGCCTTCACAGAAGAGTTGAAGCTGTTATAGCTGCAAAAGGGGGCGGGGCCAACGTCATATGGATTAAGAATCAGATGTTACTCAAGTTCATACAGTAGGCATGTGAAGGCAGGCGCGCCAGTACTTTTGATAATATAGTGTATGCAGCAGTGAGACAGATCCTAGAAAAATTAAGTTAAGGCATATTTAAAAATGATAATCATGTGGTGTTTAATACACAAACACACACACACACTGTGTCCAGAACACAGTGTGTAAAAACACACTTCATATCGGCTGTTTGTTCCATTACTGCTGTAAAAATATTCTCTGAAATTTGACTAACACATATACACACACTGCCCCGCCCCCACCCTTCTGTATAAATCACAAGGCCCCACCCCTCACCCTTCTGTATAAACCACATGACTCCGCCCCTACCCTTCTGTATAAACCCCACCCTTCTGTATAAACCACATGACTCCGCCCCCACCCTTCTGTATAAACCCCACCCTTCTGTATAAACCACATGACTCCGCCCCCACCCTTCTGTATAAACCCCACCCTTCTGTATAAACCACATGACTCCGCCCCCACCCTTCTGTATAAACCCCACCCTTCTGTATAAACCACATGACTCCGCCCCCACCCTTCTGTATAAATCACAAGGCCCCACCCCTCACCCTTCTGTATAAACCACATGACTCCGCCCCTACCCTTCTGTATAAACCCCACCCTTCTGTATAAACCACATGACTCCGCCCCTACCCTTCTGTATAAACCCCACCCTTCTGTATAAACCACATGACTCCACCCCCACCCTTCTGTATAAACCCCACCCTTCTGTATAAACCACATGACTCCGCCCCCTCCCTTCTGTATAAACCCCACCCTTCTGTATAAACCACATGACTCCGCCCCCACCCTTCTGTATAAATCACAAGGCCCCACCCCTCACCCTTCTGTATAAACCACATGACTCCGCCCCTACCCTTCTGTATAAACCCCACCCTTCTGTATAAACCACATGACTCCGCCCCTACCCTTCTGTATAAACCCCACCCTTCTGTATAAACCACATGACTCCACCCCCACCCTTCTGTATAAACCCCACCCTTCTGTATAAACCACATGACTCCGCCCCCACCCTTCTGTATAAATCACAAGGCCCCACCCATCACCCTTCTGTATAAACCACATGACTCCGCCCCTACCCTTCTGTATAAACCCCACCCTTCTGTATAAACCACATGACTCCGCCCCTACCCTTCTGTATAAACCCCACCCTTCTGTATAAACCACATGACTCTGCCCCCACCCTTCTGTATAAACCCCACCCTTCTGTATAAACCACATGACTCCACCCCCACCCTTCTGTATAAACCCCACCCTTCTGTATAAACCACATGACTCCGCCCCCACCCTTCTGTATAAATCACAAGGCCCCACCCATCACCCTTCTGTATAAACCACATGACTCCGCCCCTACCCTTCTGTATAAACCCCACCCTTCTGTATAAACCACATGACTCCGCCCCTACCCTTCTGTATAAACCCCACCCTTCTGTATAAACCACATGACTCCGCCCCCACCCTTCTGTATAAACCCCACCCTTCTGTATAAACCACATGACTCCGCCCCCACCCTTCTGTATAAATCACAAGGCCCCACCCATCACCCTTCTGTATAAACCACATGACTCTGCCCCTACCCTTCTGTATAAACCCCACCCTTCTGTATAAACCACATGACTCCGCCCCCACCCTTCTGTATAAACCACATGACTCCGCCCCCACCCTTCTGTATAAACCACATGACTCCACCCCCACCCTTCTGTATAAACCACATGACTCCACCCTCACCCTTCTGTATAAACCATATGACTCTGCCCCCACCCTTCTGTATAAACCACATGACTCCACCCCCACCCTTCTGTATAAACCACATGACTCCGCCTCCACCCTTCTGTATAAACCATATGGCTCCACCCCCACCGTTCTGTATAAACCGCATGGACCCACCTCCTCATCCTTCTGTATACACCACATGACTCCACCCCCACCCTTCTGTATAAACCACATGACTCCGCCCCCACCGTTCTGTATAAACTGCATAGACCCACCCCCTCATCCTTCTATATAAACCACATGGCCCCGCCCCCTCATCCTTTTTGTATAAACTACATGGCCCCGCCCCCTCATCCTTTTGTATAAACCACATGGCCCCGCCTCTCATCCTTTTGTATAAACCACATGGCCCCGCCCCCTCATCCTGCGGGCAGAGAGATAGTAAGACAGACAAAGGCAGACAGAGACACAGGTTACAGCATTGCCCCACTTAAAAAAACTGTAGTATGATGACTTTTCCAGCTTTTGGAATTGGGCTTCACACACACACACACACACACACACACACACACACACACACACACACACACACACACGGGTCTCTGTAGATTGATCACGTGATTCCTGTCCTTTGGAACATGAAGTTCTCAATGTCTCATTTCATTTTCCAGATGTTCAGGTTCAGGGCTCCGTCCCAAACGCCAGAGCTCAGGACTAGTTATGAGAAAACTGCTCTGGGGCAGTCTGTTGTGGCAGCAGCTCGCTAACGGTCTGCTAGCTAATAAGCTAATCACCTACAGTTAGATGCTAGATATGATAAAACTATCCTTTATACAGTCATTTAGGGTCGTTTTAAGTTACAGTCATGTGTAAGAGAGAGTGTCCCCTCTTTTAATTCTGTGTGGTTTTGTGTAAAAAACAGTAAATTCATCTGATCACAGTGGCAAATACAACCTCAGACAAACAAAAACAGATTTTTTCACCGTGTTATAATTTATTTAATACAAATGAGGCCAAAAAAAAAGAAAAAAAGAAAAACATGAAGGCAATACTAAGTACCTTCTTTCTGCTTCCATAGGATTCAGTTTCAGCCAGGTGTTGCTAATTATCAGCTCTTGATTAACTGATAATCAGCAGGTGTGCAGACCTCTATAAAAGCAGAGGTTTTGGCAGTTTGCAGAAAGACTTAACCAGTGGTCTTACAGAAGCAATTGTTGTGGCACATCAATCCAGAAAGGGTTATAAAACCATTTCCAAACAACTTTGCGTTCAACATTCTACAGTGAGAAGTGGAAATCATTCAAGACTCTTCCCAATCTTCCCAGGAGTGGACGTCCCGGCACACTCACCCCAAGGTAAGACCATGCAATGCTCAGAAACATACAAAAACACCAAGAGCTACATCTCAGACCCTACAGGACTCACTGAGCTTGTTACATGTTCAAAGTCCAAGACAGCACAATTAGAAGAAGACTGAACAAGTACAGTTTGTTTGGAAGGGCGTCTGGAGAAACACGACTGTAGTTCCCAAAACTGCATCTAAACAAACCACATGTCTTCTGAAACAGTGTCCTATGAACAGATCAGACCAGTTGTTTGGCCTTAAACCCCAGTGCCATGTTTGTCGAAAAATCCATACCTTAAAAGAGGCGGATGAAGTCATACAGGAAACCATTTACTTCGAGTTATTTCTGCTAAAGGTGGCTCGACAAGCTACTGAATCATGGAGGTATCAGTATTGCCCATCATTTGTTGCCCATATGTTTGTCAAATAAATAATAGCACGGTGAAATTGTTGAATGTTGTTTGAGGTTGTATCCGCCCAAAACTGAGACCCGCTACGATCAAATGATTTTTATTATGTTTTTACACACAAACACATATAATTCAAGAAGGGTGTACTAACTTTTGTATATGGTAGCCGTTGTACACTGTGTACTTATACAGTACTGAAAAAAAAAATCACAGCTGGTACCTTCTTCTTACACTATGGTGAGGCAAAAAAAAAAAAGAGCCAAATCTGACTGCTAGCATGTTTACTCAACTAGCAACATAACTGCTAACATCTCAAACGAGAAAGGGATTAGCATTGGATTAATCGTGTCATAACATAATTTCTTGTGAGTGACGTAGCACTTTCAGACAAAATGTGATGAAACCGCGAGGCTAGCTAGGTTATGTGTAACGCAGTGTTAGAAACAAGATGTTTAGCGCGTCTTAGTATGGCTGTCCATGTATCACGCTAATCCTTTCTCTCATTCAGATGGCATAGAGTTCTAACTAGCGGATTAGCTTATTCCTTCAGGTAATTTTTTATTTTTTTTTACACGGTTTGTTTATTGGGGTACACCCAAAAAATAGGCTATTCAAAAAGAACTCAAAGGTGGGGAGCACAGAGGAGTCGAAGGGCTTCATTTCACCCGCCGTGACCATGTCGCCATGACAACAGCAAAGATTGTGTGTGGGGGGGAAAAACTCATATCCCAGTTTATGAAGTGAGATGGAATCGTCCCGCTGTATTATTGCAAAAGCTATCATAAAGGGTATGTCCTATCTCCGTCTCCCAAACACACACACGCGCACACACACACACACACACACACTCCACACTTCACTATCTGCCTTTTGCTTTTCATCTGCAGACTCTGAGTTTTTATTTCATCACTCAGCATCATTTTTTCCCTGAATTAAATTTTTCCTAAAAATAGATATTTATAAACCACATTAGTGAATAAAACATAAATTAATTATTTTATTCATTAATTAAATTAAAAAAAATAGTTGTGGAATTATTTAGCATTAAATATCTTTTTTTTTTTTAATGTTCTGCATTTTCATTTCCTTTAATTTGAATATATTTGTTCTATTAAATAATACATTTAAAAGACAACTTACAAAAATGCATTAAAAATAAACAATAATATAAAATAAGTAAATATATATTTATCTTTAAACAAACCTCACCTTAACTTTGACTTTAATTATTTTCAACTATTATTGAAAAAAAATATATTTTCAATGTTATATTGCTTGTTTATTATTATTATTATTATTATTATTATTATTATTATTATTCACTGCACAATGCGGTTGTTCCTCCCGTCATTAGTGCTAATAGGCAGGTTAGAGCTGATGTGTTGGCTCTGGTGTTAAACTCTGGATTGGGTCCTGATGAAAGCTCAGCAGAGGAACACAAACATCTGCCCGTGAGTCAGGATCAGAGAATGTGCTGGAGAGCTGAACTCGTCCCAGTGGATCAGAACTCACCGGAATGTTTTCCTGTAGACTCATCGCTGCTTCTCAGAGCTTCAACACAAATCAGGGTAAACCAGTTCTCCGTCTCCTGCACCTCACACTCCTCACACGCCGTAACCTCCTCATCCTTCTCACACTTCTTATGGTCCTCATGCTACTCATCATCCTTATGTTCCTTATGCTTTTGAGGCTCATCACACTCTCACACTCCTCATGCTACTTGCACTCCTGAACCTCCTCATGCTCTTCAACCTCCTCAACCTCTTCCTGTTCCTTACCGTCCTTAACCTTCTCCTGCTCCTCACACTCCTCAAGTTCCTCAATCTCCTCGCAGTGCTTACACTCCTCAACCTTCTCCTGCTTTTTATGCTCCTCACGCTCCTCAACCTCCTCCTGATCCTCACACTTCTCACCTTCCTCAATCTCCTCATACGCTTACACTCCTCAACCTTCTCCTGCTTTTTATACTCCTCACACTTCTTATGCTCCTCAACCTCACCATGCTTAAAAGCCTGCAATGCTCCATCTTCCACTCTCTCTCTCTCTCTCATCCTGTCCTCTTTTCTGCTTCTTTCCCTATCATTACTTATTCCCTTTCATCACTCCCATCCTTCTCTCTTCCACTCCACCATGGCTCTTTTCTTCATCCTTTCCAGCCTCTACATACACAGTACAAATGATCCTGATTAATTGTTCCTTCTCTTTTACTATAAGTTTTCTTTCTTTCTTTCTTTCTTTCTTTCTTTCTTTCTTTACATCTTCACACTATCACATTATCCTTCTTTTCATCTTCTCCAACAGGAGGCGCTAGCGCTCAGACACTGGGAGAAATTAAAAGCTAGTGGAGCGACAGCGTGTAAACGACTGCATTGACCCCAGGGAGAAAAAAGGAGCAGAGTTCCCTTTAAAAAGAGAGAGAGAGATGGACAGAGAGATAATGAGGTTTTCATGCTGGTCATCATTGTCTAATAGATTACAGAGATCGATTCTCTCTCACTCTCTCAATATTCTCTCATTTCTCTGTGTAATTTGTTTTTTTCTGTCTTGTCACATTTCTTTTCTCTCACTCCATCTCTCTTTTTCTCATCTCTCAGTTTGCCGTCTCCCTCTCTCCTTCTCCACTCCCTTGTTTCTACACTTCTTCGCTCTTGTATGCTTATTGTTCAGATTATTGTTGCTCTCTCGTGAGTTTTGTCTAATCACACGCCGTCCTCCGATCGGTGGATTTTAGTCGAGTGAGATAAGAGCGATAACTCTCCAAAAACAATTATTTATCTTACTGAAATAAAATACAATTGAGAGTACAGAGTATAACCTAAACTCAGATGCAGTCATAGGAAGATTTGAGTGCCGGTTTGCATCGCATGGGATACGCTCTTCTGTATAAGTGGAGCTGAAGTTCATCATTGCACCATGGCTTTTATTATCAGTATTTCCCGCGTGCCTTCATGCTGCCTGTGTGTTTTGTGAACTGAGATTGTGAACTTGAAAAGACCCTTAAAAAAGAGAGGATACCTTTCATTCTCGCTGATACTCTTTTATCACACAAAACACCTGACACTTTCCTCCACCTGTTCTAACCTGCCTGTACACACCTCTTCACCTCCTTTCCACACTCTCCATTGCTATGGACAGTTAACCGTTGACTTAAAGTCCATCCATCAAAAATACATGGGAAATCCTTCCATCCATCCATCCATCCATCCATCTATCTATCAGAAAACTACCCATCCATCTATTCATCAGAAATCCATCAAAAATCCATTAGAAATCAGGAAATCCATCCACCCATCCATCCATCCAACCACCGGAAATCCATCCATCCATCAAAAATCCATCAGAAAGCCATCCATCTATTCATCAGAAATCCATCAAAGATCCATTAGAAATTCTCTCCATTGCATCCATCCATCCAACCACCAGAAATCCATCCAGGCCATTGGGAAATCCATCCATCCATCCATC
Source organism: Clarias fuscus (assembly GCA_030347435.1). Classification (NCBI taxonomy): domain Eukaryota; kingdom Metazoa; phylum Chordata; class Actinopteri; order Siluriformes; family Clariidae; genus Clarias; species Clarias fuscus. The sequence goes on along the minus strand of CM059204.1, from coordinate 3,311,117 downwards.
AAAAATCCATCAGAAAGCCATCAAAAATCCATTAGAAATTCTCTCCAGTACATCCATCCATCCAACCACCAGAAATCCATCCATCCATCAAAAATCCATCAGAAAGCCATCCATCTATTCATCAGAAATCCATCAAAGATCCATAAGAAATTCTCTCCATTGCATCCATCCATCCAACCACCGGAAATCCATCCAGTCCATTGGGAAATCCATCCATCCATCCATCAAAAATCCATCAGAAAGCCATCAAAAATCCATTAGAAATTCTCTCCATTACATCCATCCATCCAACCACCGGAAATCCATCCAGTCCATTGGGAAATCCATCCATCCATCCATCCAACCACCAGAAATCCATCCATCCATCAAAAATCCATCAGAAAGCCATCCATCTATTCATCAGAAATCCATCAAAGATCCATTAGAAATTCTCTCCATTACATCCATCCATCCAACCACCAGACATCCATCCAGGCCATTGGGAAATCCATCCATCCATCCATCCATCCATCCTCCAGAAATCCATCCAGGCCATTGGGAAAATCATCCATCCATCCATCCATCCTCCAGAAATCCATCCAGGGAAATCCATCCATCGGAAAATGCAACAGCACTTTAACTGACAGTTAAATATTATTATTTGGAAGGTCACCATTATTTGCATCATCGTATTAGGTTCATCCGTTCAGCCTTGTCTCTACATCATGTTCTCAACGTCATCTTGACAGCATAATTAAAAAATTTAGAAGCAAAGTAATGTCTTGACAATTATCCCACATCCATAACAATACCAAGTTAACATTCTTACAGTGTTTTGTCAACCAAATGATTCCAGTTTTTCCTCTCTATTTTCTCTCTCTATTCCCCTTCCTATGTTTTTCCCCTCCTCTTCTCCGCTATGCCCTTGGGAATCTCAACAAAATAAGGGCTTCCCCTTTCAGTAAAAGCTTCCCAAAGATGAATGAACATTTTCCCTCTCTTTGTTTTCTGTCCATCTCCCTCTCTCTCTCTCTTGTTCTTGTCTTCTCCACTTGTCGGTCATTTATTCGTTTCATTTCCTCCCTGTCCGAATCAGTTTTTTACATCACTCAGTGTGCCGCCTCTCCTCCCGTTTTCCTTACTTCCCCTTTTTCTCTCTCTCCTTTTTAATAAAGCACCGGTAATGGAAAAAAACGTTACGGATGACACCGCTCGCTCCGGCTGTCAATCAAAAGAGACGGTTCAAAGATGGCTGACAGGAAGGAGAGGAAACACGTGCCAGTTCTGATGGACAACACACTAGCATCCCTCACTTGGCGAGACGACGAAAGGAGATGAAAAGGACAAGAAAGAATCACCTCCATTAGTGGGTTATAGCTGGATGTGCCCACACACACACACACACACACACACACACACACACACAACTAAAAAGTATTTTAAAAAATATATACTACTAATACTGTACTATACTATATTTTCATTCTAAATAGTAGGAGAGTATGTAGATTGGGATGTCCCAGGCTCGTCCCTGTCCCAGTGCGTGATGCATACTTACAAAGTACTGATAAAAGTACTGATAAAAAGTCTCAATATTAACTAAGTGGGTCATGGCTATTTGCCAAATTGCATGTCTTCATATTAAACACATATTATAGTGTTAAAAGTCATGGCTATATCCCAGCTCACATACGTCCATACTAAACTACGTACATACTTACATACCAAACAGTACAGATAAAAAAATCTACAACAGCCAGGGAAAAGCGCCATCTTGTCTAACTCACAAATAAATAGTATGAATAAACAGTAGATAACCCTTACCTACATGCCAAACTACATTTTTATATGCTAAATGGGATGCATAAATAGCACAGAAACCCTGAATATGTGCCCAATTGTATACTTACATACTAAATAGTAGAGATGAAAAATACATAAACCATGACGCATACTTACATACTAAATGGCATGGATAAATAGTACAGTACATAAACCCTGACTATATGCCTAATTGCATACTTACATACTAAATGGCATGGATAAATAGTACAGTACATAAACCCTGACTATATGCCTAATTGCATACTTACATACTAAATAGTAGAGATAAATAGTGCCCAAACCATGATACGTTGCCTAATTGCACACTTACATACATAATAGTATGGATAAATAGTACATAAACCATGACAATGTGCCTAATTGTTTACTTACATGCTAAATAGTGCAGATAAAATTCAAATTCTAATTGTATTTGTCACATACACAGTCATACACAGTGCGATATGCAGTGAAATGCTTAAAATCTATTATACATAAAAAGTACATATATTAAGATTATGTGCCAAAGTGCATACGTGCATACTAAATAGTACGGATAAATAGTAAATAAACCATGACTGTGTGCCTAATTGCATAATTACAAACTCAATATCATTTTTCACTGCCACGCAATGCAGGGCCCCATCCTGCACACACCCATAAAAATAGTAGAGATAAATAATATATGCCAAGTTGCATACCAAACAGTATAGATGAATAGGTTACAATGTCACATCATTCATAAGTACACTAATAAATAGTATGGGAAAATCATACATAAGCAAGGGCTATGTGCCAATTGCATACTTCCATACTAAATAGTATATTATAAATACAGTTCCATTTTTAGCTCCTTGGCTACATCAGTCATTGCATACTTGCATACTAAATAGCATTGATAAACATCTTTAAGGAGATTATGACCACTTGAAAAAAAAAATTTCCACATTTATGTTTCACGCAGCAAACTACCCTACCTTAATAGCATGCATATCCAGTATGTGATCTAAAGCTGCCCCAAGTCTCAAAGTGCATACTTCCATACTAAATAGTGTGAATAAATAGCATAGAATTATTGAGGGTCTATAGATTTTTTTTTTTCTATAAATTCTTTTTTGGACTGAAAGTGCAGCAGAACCTCAACACACTTGCATACTTGCATACTAAAAAAAATGGATGGGTCAGTAGTATGTGACAAAGATTACTATAGTATGTGTGCTATTAATCCATACTATTTACAGCAAGAACAATTGAAGACTATGTGACTAAAATGACCCAGGCTACAAGTGTGTGTGTGTGTGTGTGTGTGTGTGTGTGTGTGTGTGTGTGTGTGTGTGTGTGTGTGTGTGTGTGTGCTGTATCAAGATATATATTCCTGCTCCTTTCACTGATTTTCAATGATACACACATTTTGAGTTGAGTGTGTGACTCATCACCTTGGAGAGATTCTCTCTCTCTCTCACACACACACACACACACACACACACGCACACACACACACGCAAACGCAAACAAATTGGATATTAGCGTTCTCCCCTGACGCCTGAGTCTGACAAAATAAACTACAACACTTTTCCACCAACATCCTCACTGGGGAGTGTGTGTGTGTGTGTGTGTGTGTGTGTGTGTGTGTGTGTGTGTGTGTGTGTGTGTGTGTGTGTGTGTTCCCACATGAAGAGACGGCGCCGCCTGAATGATTATCAGCAACGGAGCTGAATGGTCTCGTTGTGTATGTGTCGGGATCTGAGGGTCGAACTACTGAATTACGATGAGCAGATACACACACACACACACACACACACACACACACACACACACACACACACACACTGAAGTCGTATCAAATGCTACCCCACTCGTTTTCCTGATGACTAAAATGATCTGCATTAAAAGGGGCCCTAAATGTTTACTAGCCTACTTAATAGTATATGTGGCCATAGGAATGTATACTTTGAGTAACTATTCATGCTATTTAGTATGGATGTGTAGACAGTTATAACTCCACATAATGTTTCTGGTGTAAAACATTTAGCGACACTGCGCTAACAGAATGGTGTGTTACTGCCCTGGCTGGAATAACCCCGAGTGAACCCTCCAGAGATCAGTGGTGTTGAGCAGCAAGCGGGGGGAGGGGCTCCTCTTATATGAGGTCACATTAGTGAGACAATCTAATTGGCTTGTTTAAGCCTCAGGCAATACAATTATGGAAAAAAGAACAAAAAGCAGGGATTTTTTTCCTTTCACAATTTTGTTTGTACACACACACACACTGCACGCACACACACTGAAGAGCCATCTTAGTGTCTAGACATGGTTAAAAATTGTTTTTTGCATAATAGGTGCCATTTAAGGTAGAATTTTCAGGTGGTATGATGGAGTAGTGGTTAGATACAGGGTTGATGGTTTGAAACTCGCCTCAGGTCTGTAAACGTGAAGTTTCCATGTTCAGCTTCCTCCAGGTACTCCTCTAAGTTTCCTCCTACAGTCCACAGACAACCTCTCAACCTCGAGACTGATCCTTCAACCTTAAGCTTCATCTCTCAACATCAAGCTTCATCTCTCAACCTCAAGCTTCATCTCTCAACATCAAGCTTCATCTCTCAACCTCAAGCTTCATCTCTCAACCTCAAGACTGATCCTTCAACCTCAAGCTTCATCTCTCAACCTCAAGACTGATCCTTCAACCTTAAGCTTCATCTCTCAACCTCAAGCTTCATCTCTCAACATCAAGCTTCATCTCTCAACCTCAAGACTGATCCTTCAACCTTAAGCTTCATCTCTCAACATCAAGCTTCATCTCTCAACCTCAAGCTTCATCTCTCAACCTCAAGACTGATCCTTCAACCTCAAGCTTCATCGCTCAACCTCAAGACTGATCCTTCAACCTTAAGCTTCATCTTTCAACCTCAAGCTTCATCTCTCAACATCAAGCTTCATCTCTCAACCTCAAGACTGATCCTTCAACCTCAAGCTTCATCTCTCAACCTCAAGACTGATCCTTCAACCTCAAGCTTCATCTCTCAACCTCAAGACTGATCCTTCAACCTCAAGCTTCATCTCTCAACCTCAAGACTGATCCTTCAACCTCAAGCTTCATCTCTCAACCTCAAGCTTCATCTCTCAACCTCAAGGCTCATCCTTCAACCTCAAGCTTCATCTCACAACCTCAAGACTGATCCTTCAACCTCAAGCTTCATCTCTCAACCTCAAGACTGATCCTTCAACCTCAAGCTTCATCTCACAACCTCAAGACTGATCCTTCAACCTCAAGCTTCATCTCTCAACCTCAAGGCTCATCCTTCAACCTCAAGCTTCATCTCTCAACCTCAAGACTGATCCTTCAACCTCAAGCTTCATCTCACAACCTCAAGACTGATCCTTCAACCTCAAGCTTCATCTCACAACCTCAAGACTGATCCTTCAACCTCAAGCTTCATCTCACAACCTCAAGACTGATCCTTCAACCTCAAGACTGATCCTTCAACCTCAAGCTTCATCTCTCAACCTCAAGTCTCATCTCACAACCTCACGTCTCATTTGACAACTCAACCTTAAACTCATCGGCCAAGCTCAAGAATCCTCACAACCTTAAGACTCATCTCACAACATCGAGATCCATCTCACAACCTTGTGCTTCATCTCACAACTTCAAGCCTGTTCTCATAACCTCAGGTGTCATCTCACAAGCTTTTAACCGCAAGATCCACCTTAAAACCTCAGGACTTAATATCCTTCTCTACTGTCCCTTACAAAACACCAGACACACCACTGGCCCCTCTGTTCACCTCACTGGTGCTGCTCAAACGTGGACAGAGATGTTTTCACCTCTCCATCTCTCTCTCTCTCTCTCTCTCTCTCTCTCTCTCTCTCTCTTTTTCTCTTTCTGCTGCTTGATGCTGCTGGTGTCCCGTCACTCGCCTGTCCCTCTGCACATCGTACTTACTGAACGTAAACAAAAGGGACATTGTGTGGGTGAAACAAAAGCCTTTCAGCTCTAAAGTGTGCTCACACATACACACACACACTTGGGAAGAGTTGGCGTGTCCCCTGACAGCCTGGCAGCGTGGGGATGTAATTAAACAGAATAATAGATTATGATTAATATCAACGTGAATCTGTGTTAGCTTCCACCGAGATACCTCTCTTTATCTCTCTCTCTCTCTCTTATAAAACTTCATCTTCCATCACCCATCTATTTTTTTCCTTCCTTTTCTTGATGTTGTTGTTGTTGTTTTCTTGCAGGGCGATTGACGCCGACATTAGTGCGGGTCATGCAGAAAGTCGTCGCTTTGTTCCCGGCGTCCTCATTAGCATACACGAGGTGAGGAACGTGACACGTTAATTTGTTATGTTAAAAGAGGTTTTTTTATTATCACCTTGGCGTGACAAGCGCTCATTTCGTTGCTATTCCCGTTTGCTGGCGAAGATAATTACCTGCTAGTTAATTACTGTGACTTAGCGCTCAGTGAATAGAGGAGCTGGCGTCTGAAGTCGACATTAAAGCAGGTAGGCCTGAAGGACCGCGCTCACACACACACGCGCGCGCGCGCTCACACACACACACACACGGGAGGAATAAAAGGCCCACGCTTACACCTTGCATTTAAAACGCGATACATTATCCACAGAACAAACGATCCGACCTCAACCCCCGACTTTACATCTGGGGTTTAAAAACATCTCGCTCGTCCCTCATTGTGCTAGCGATGTATGCTAATTTACACAACTAGCGACCGGCGACCTAACATGATCAGACAGCGGATGGAACATCACCGGAGATGATGTTCAAGGTGACTTTCACACTCGCTGTCTGATTTAACGTGGACAGATCTGTTAGCGTATGATACCGTATGATTCCTTTCTAGCGAATTCCCCAGAAATAGCTATACCCTTAATTGCATACTACATACTTGCATACTAAAAAAGAAATTCAGTGTAGTGGGCAAGCTAAAAAAAAGACCATAGCTCTAGTGCTAATTCACGCTACCCTATATAACCCCACTATAAAACTTCATTTTTGTGTCAAATTAATATCTTAATATATGATGCTACCTACAAAGGTCTTTGACTCATTTAGCAAAATATATTAATTATTAATATTAATCTTATTAATCAGTATGTCAATCAAGTGTGATGTCATAGGACATTTATATAAAAGTTAACAAGAGTGCGTATTGTTGTTTCACAACATGCACACTATCCTACTAAGTAGTATGCAAAAATAGCATTCGACCTAGAAAGGTCTTCATAACATGCATACTACCCTAATAAATAGTACATCCAACAGGTATGATATCTCACCCTGTAAAGTTCATCATTATAGACAGACATGCTATACGGTATGCTACTATTTTAAAGCTACCTAAAACATGCCTCAATGCAGACTATAGTATGCTACCTAAAAAGGCCTTTAACTCATTTTGCGATACATATTACTCTACTAATTAGTATGCCAAACAAGTATGATGTCTAAGGACTCATTATCTGTTAATACGTACACTACACTACAGAATAGAATTAGAAAATATAAATATAAAAGCCCTCATATATCGTATATCATGCACACTACCCTTCTATATTTGCTTCCTAGAAATGTCTCCATAGTATAAAAGGGACTTTTAAACGTATCAAAATGCATACTAAGTTATTAATAAGTCTCTTAAAATAGCATGCTAATTAAAAAGATTAAAAAAAAACATGTCACAATGCATACTACCCTAATAACTAGTATGTTAAACAAGTATGATCTCTAAGAATTTATTTTACTCTAACATGTATCCTACCCTACTAAGTAGTGTCTTTGAAGAGCATGCTTTATTTTATTTTTTTTAAAAGGACGTTAATAAATACCACAATGCATACTACCCTACTGATTAGTATCTTAAAATACGATGCTACCTAAAAATATATTTTGTACAGTATATGTCACTTTACATACTACTATGTAGAAGTATGGACTTCTTTTCATATTACAATGCATACGATCATGCTTAAGAATAAATAAAAAATGGCATGTTACTAAGAAATGTATTTTATTCATACCACATACATACTATCCGACTAATTAGTACATCAGACAAGCTGCCCGCCTTTGTACTATCATGCTACATAGTAGCTAAAATATTATGCATGCTACCCTACTATATAGGATGTCAAAGCAGAAAGCTTTGTATCAAGCTCGTGGTTATGAACCAAAATGCATACTACTCTACTGTGTAATTCCATTACACAAATTCTTCTACATGAACAGGTATGCCTTCCCAAATGCATACTATTATACTAATTAGTACTTCAAAAACAGTATGGTAATGAAGTATGGTCACCAACATGCATACTACCCTACTAATTACTATACTGCCTAATCTGAGCTTTGGTTCACATCATAATGCATACTACACTACTAATTAGTATGGTTTCTAAGAGCTCATGTAATATCCCTCACATGTTCACGTGTAACTTATTCTGCATGATGCTAAACTGGTCCACTGTAGTCTTGCAGCTCTGCCACTAAACTACATTAGCCAATTTCACACACACACACACACACACACACACACACACACACACACACACACACATCAAGCATGTCTTGGCTAGCATAAGACGTTAGGGACGAGGGAGACACGTCGTGATGCACCGAAAACTGACACGTCTCCCTCCTGCTAATCCAGAGCCTGTTTTATTGGAGTAACGCCAGGACGAGGCTAACGCTCAGACGAGAGACGTCCTGCCAGAAAGTCTAGCCAAGAGTCTAGCGTTCGGAGTCTGTAGCAGAGACTCTCATCAGCTAACTCTACCGCTGCAGCTGGGAGACGAGGTCTAAGTGCACGACTTGTGGGAGTGGAGGGTTAGTGTGTGTAGCGTGCACAGTGAGACAGAGGGGGCGTCTCAGGGGATTGAGACGAGGACCAGACGCAGCATGGACATGATGCTGAGGGAGTTTATTGCTGTCTGGTCATCCACGGGGGGGGTGAACAACACACCACATATCACCTGACCTAAAGAGCTGTCTCACTCTCCCTGTCTCACTCAGTCTGTCTCACTCTGTCTGTCTCGCACTCCTTCTATGACACTCTCTTCCACTCTCTTGCTAGCTCAATCTCCACGTCTTATTTTCCTCTGTCATTCTGTCTTACTTCTCGGTCTCAACCTGTCTGTCTCTTATTCTCTCACTTCTCTCTCGTTTCACATCTTTTATTTACATCCCATTCTTTGTCTCTTCCGCTCTCTGTCTCACTTTGTCTCACCCTCTCTGTCTCACTCTCTCTGTCTACTTTTTGTCTTACTCTCTGTCTCACTCACTGTCTCTCCTTCTGTCTCACTCCATCTTTCTCACATTTTCTATCATACCGTCTGTCTCACTCTCTCAACCTTTAGCTATTTGTCTCACTCTCTCTTCCTCACTCTCCAGGTCTGATCCGTTCTGTCCCTTGCTCTCTCTTTCCGTATTTTTCTGTATTGTTCTCTATCACACTTTTTCCTGGCTGCTTGTTGTCTCCCTCTCTCTTGATGTCTCTCTCTCTCTCCTCCTTCCTCTCTCTCTCTCTTTCTTTTCCCCTCAGCCCATAACCAGGTGTAAAGTTCAGCATGCGCAATAAGACGCTCTCTCTAACATGCTGTTGTACTGAGCATGGGGATTAGGACTTGAGCTAACGTGCTAGCTGGCTAATACTAACGCAGAGCTGCTAAGTGGAAGGGATTTTAGCGACATCACATTCGCTTCCCGATTAGCTGGTCATGTTTACCATAAGCGCCGCGCCTTGGTGATGTTTTCGCTAGTTTAGCGGAATGGAGACTGTTTTACATCTTACGTCTTTCGCTATTTATCACGGTACACTAAGTGTTTTTTTTAACGGCTGTGATTACTCCGGGATTCCTGTCTCGAGCCGGGCGCAACGCGGTGTCAGTGCGCTTATCGACCGAGATCCTGCCGAGAGTCATCCTCCAGCTTCCCGAAAGATGAATACCGCAATCCGATCACGCCTCCGCTTTGCCTGGGCTAATTCTATTAGCGTGTGTAATTGGTTTGGCTGTGTTACTAACTCGATTAGGACGCGGCGACACACTCGTGTTAATAAGATCCGCCGTTATTGCTGCCTGCCTTCATCACATCACATAACATCACATCTCATCTCATCACATCACATGGCTGCAGAGGACGAGGAGGAGGAGGGGGGATTAAAGCTGCTCGCTCGCTGTTCCTTCCACAGATACGAGAAGAAAAATCCCTCAGCAAGCACTAAACACGGCCCACGCTCAGCACACACACACACACACACACACACATACACAATTCTTACATGACAGCTGTAACTGTCTGACTATCAAAGGTTAATGATTTAGCATGTTTATTAAATAAATGAAAGAATGAAATGAACCAATTCAATTAATAACATATTGATACATAAATACACTTTTCTTTTCTTTTTTTTCTTTTTTTTTACATTTTAACAAATAATCTATTGAAGACGTGCTGGATTATAGGTCTGATCAAATATACATATATGTATAATGATTTGTTGTTTTTTTTTTGCTCTCTATTCATCATCACACTGAATTTGAAAAGAAACACTGAAGATGTGAGCGAGGTCAAGTCTTTCAGCTTGAATTCAAGGGCTTTGGACAAAAGTGTGGTTTTAACCATTCGGGAATTACGGCCATTTAAATACACACACACACACACAGCATTTTGGGGGCTCATATATAATGGAGCAATCAATCAAATCAATCAATCATTTGCTCTAACCCAGGAGAAGGGCCTCCTAAGATTGTATGGCAGCCTCGCTGGTGCTGTGGTGGCCAGGAAAGATGCGTGTTCACAAAATAATGTTCATTGTCATCAATTTTGCACAGTCATTATCAAGTCATCGGTAGTTAGCTGAATGCTTTTCCGTTCTGCTTCGATCTGGTTAACCCAATCTGATGGTTTCTAACCCAATCCTTTCTTGCCTCGTGGCCAAACCATCACAGCTTCAATCTAACAAATGGCTGAAGAGCGGTTGCATGACCTGGCGTTGCCTATTCCCTCCATCACTCCATCACTACTCAAGTACATAGGGTAGAGATGGCGACTCTCAGAACCATCCCCAGGCCTTACTTGAGCAGATAAAAGGCCTGGAGATGGTCCTGAGAGTTACATTTGCATTTGGTAGCTGTTCACTTGAACTTACAGCATGAGGTCCACAGAGGTGTCTACAACAACAAAATACACCCGTCAGCGAGAGGGAGAGCAAAACCACTGGGAGTGGCCAATCCAACAGTTTGGAACAGCTCAGCAACAGCAATAGGTCAAGAAGACATCTAAGGTGTTCTTTGAATTCTACATCATCTAAAGAATTCCTCCCGTGGTGAAGAGGAACCCTTTCACAACATCTAACCGGATCAAGAACACTTTCAAGGTGGTAGGCATGTTATTGTCAAAGTCACTAGAAGATACAAACCGCCTGTAACATTCAAGAACAGAAAGGCCAGATTAGGCTTTGCCAGGTGCTTTGGACTGATGAAACCAAGATCATCTGTCAGACATGGTGGAGGCAGTGTTATTGCCATAAGTAAGTACGAGTATGGCTTCCAGAGGAACCGGGACATTGCTGTTTATTGATGACCTGACTGGGGAGTCACCTGCTCACAACCCAATAGAGCCCATCAATTTCACTTACTGAAGACATGGCTGAAGGCAGAATGACCCACAAGTGGTGGTGTCCACTGCTTTTATTCGCTTGCTAACTAGCCGTCCTGCTAGGTGACTTGCATTAAGCTTAACGGAGCCGGTGCGCACAGTCTTTAACTCCTCTTCGTTTGCTTGTGTTTGTATTTTATTCTTCTTCTTCTTTATTTGTCTCACAGACTCTTGTGCGGGTTTGATCTTTTACATTTTGGTTGGTGTTTAGTCATTAGCTTTCAGACAGTTAGCCGTCCTGACTGTCCTGCACCTGACCTCAGACGCGAGGCGGGAAATGACGAGAGGACGTCGATCACGTCACTGGAATGTGGCTCTTCGCCGAGCCTGTGAGCGTAACACACTCGCTCTCATTCAGAGACGTGTAGAATTTTAATTCTCTTTAATAGCAAAACTGAAGGTGACTCTTTCTGAGACGTTAGAGACTCGGGGTGTGTGATTTCTTCAGAAAACGTCCTCGTCACCTTTAAAACTCTCCCCACTCACTTTCTGTCTCTGTAGGTAGCATTTCAAAGGAACAGCTCTGTGGAAGAGAAAAGTGATTAACAATTGTTAATTTAATAGACCGATTTTTGTGCACTTGAGAAGCGACGAGGCTCATGTAGCTGCGCCTTAATACAAGTCTATACTGAGTGATAGGAGTGGAACATTACATTGGCAATAATTCCATCTTGGAATTATTTACTGAAACTCCACCCCCTCCATGTAGGCTCCACCTTCCAGTGCTTGAATGTGGAAATGTAGCGCATTGTAACCTGAACGACATTAAAGTGTAAATTAGAAATATGTAGTTATATATTTGGTTATTTCAAATAAGAAAAAACATGTTGAACAAATCTAAGATTTTCCCATACAATCCTTTTAGGAATCAGATGGAAACCATTAGAGATGCTCTAACGTGAAGCTTAAACCCTTCTGAGAGGCAGCATGACACTGTGGTACTGTAACCCCACACATTTTACTAAGGGAGTCATAGAGAGATGGTAACCTTGACACAGGACCAGCGCTGGAACTTGGCATGGGCACTTGAGGTGTTGCTTTATGCCCTCTCGGGGAGTGCTTGGTATGCTGGCATGACGTCCATGAAACCAGGCGGTGACGGTGTGGTGCTGGAACCCTGGCATTCGAACCCTGGCATCATTGGCAGCATGTTTTGCATGAGGCTAAGGTGCGCTGCAGGGGTCATGTTCTCAAATCGTGGTGACAGGTTGAACACAATGTAATCAAAGGCATATGGTGGATGAATTGCACTGCGATTAAACCCTGGTGCAGCCGGTGGAAACATCAGTGCACCCTTAGCACCAGACAATGCTGTTGAGATAGGCAGAGGTGGTCCAGTGTCTGGCTTAGGTGAAACATTCTGTGGCTCAGTTGGGGCAGGGCATGGCTCAGACAGAGCAGGGTGTGGCTCAGGCGGTGCAGGACGTGGATCAGGGCATTCTAGTGCTAACAGGATAGAGCTCGAGACTATCGTGGCTAGCAGGATAAAGTTTTTAAAAATGACCTAACTCAGGTTGAGACTTGGCGCTGGAAATATCCCTGTTAACCTTTCATCTGTACTTGCGTCAACTTTATAGCGAGCAGTGCCCCTTCCTTGAGCGCCGGAAGCCCTTCCACTGCATGCTGAGTGGGGCTTGCACCTCAGCAAATGTCCAGGTGGATACAGAGTCGTGATTCTTGATGCTGGATGGCGCACAGTTGTTGTCCTTGCTCTGTGCCATCTACCATTCAAAGCCGTGTGGGATGAGACATTCCCTCACCCTGGACAAATCTCGATCGATGCAAGACATCATTTGACCTTGAAGACCTTTGTATAACACGAGTGTCATGAGTTAGCACAGGAAGGCTGAATTGCTCAATCTCCTCTCAAGGCACCATGTGGGGTCTCACATTCCTCTCTCCCACGTGCTCCACATCATTGGCGGTTTTTCCTCAGATCACGAGGTGGCCAAGTCCACTTGCCTTGCCTGATCTTGGCAGTCTGCCTTTGAAGAGTCCTACAGGATCCAGCGGATTGGCATCTAAAGTTGGAAGCTGAAAGTCTGATCGGTAGCTTTGGGTTCTTTGAGTGGTGTGCTGGATGTTCTGGTGTCCTTCTATCATAACCAGTAGTGACTTTTTTTTTTTTAGTCATTTGTGCTGCATTGGCTTTTCTGTGGGATCAGACCTGAGGGAAAGGGATTTGGTCCCCACGACATGGGCGAGCCTTTGGTTTTACTGGTAAATAGCTGGTGATCAGTGTAAATGTGATAGTGTTCTGTGGTTTAGTCTTATGACTACTCGGTATATGTTACAACAGCTATAATGACTAGTCCCTTCATCATCGTTTCAAACACAGCTTGTTAAGTTGCAGAGAACCAATGAAGTGGCATAAACTCCTCTCTCCTGAAGATGTTCTGTCCTGAATGTACCATGACAACCTATAACCATGTCGGTGACTTTATAAATCTGTTCGTGTGGAGTAAATAAGCTATAAGTTACTGTGAAAACAGTTTACACACATTGTCACGTCTTTTTGAATTAATAGTTAGAAGAAGTCTTCCCGGCTGTACGGCACGGTCGTGTGCTATTGATATTAATAACAATAGAGCAGCATGTTATTTATAATGGAGAGAGAGGCGATACCCTAACGACGGCACTGCTTAGCCCTGGCGCTAACCGCAGGCAACAGCCGAGCCACAGGCCACTGATTCTAATTACTCACTGTTTAATTTGTTGACGCGAACGGCAAAATTATTTTCGTCTTGTTGGATTATGAAATTGATTATTTTAAAGACGAGAGCGTGGTAACAAACAGAAGCAAGATAATTACCAGGAAGAACAGGAATTAAAGACAAGAAATGGTAATGAAGAGACAGAGAGAGAGAGTGTGTGTGTGTGTGTGTGTGTGTGTGTGTGTGTGTGTGTGTGTGTGTGCACTCAAGCAAGTCTGTCAGGTCTCACGGCTATCAGGCCTGTGTCTTTGTGTGTGTGTGTGTGTGTGTGTGTGTGTGTGTGTGTGTGTGTGTGTGTGTGTGTGTGTGTGTGTGTTTTGCGAGGATTTCTGATTGACGCCTCCGTCATGGCTGCCACTTTTCTGAAGGATGAACAGATCCGACACTAAATGAGTGCAGAGATGGACAAAGGGGAAAAAACAAGTGGAGAGGCAGGCAAAGGTCCACATGAGTCCCCCCAATACCTGACACACACACACACACACACACACACACACACACACACACACACACACACACACACACACACACACACATTCTTTTTTATAACAGAGCCATTTCCATGGTGTTTCCAATATGTGTATACCAGCATCTTCCAGGGTTGCCAGATCATACCTGTATCTTATATATATATATACATTTTTTATATAATTTTTTTTATTTGTAATATTTATTTGACTGTTGCGTAGAACGCTAAGAATCTTCACGCTTGGCTTTGCAATGTGCAGTGTTTTAGCATACTAGTTTACATTGCACACACACACACACACACACACACACACACACACACACACACACACACACACACACACACACACACACACACACATATCTTCTGCATCACAAAGGAAGATTTTTTTTGTATTCTGATACAAACCAGAGACCCAGTGACTCGGGGGAAGTTCAGTTCTAAACCAGACAATTCAGTTTCATTTTGCCTCTAAACCCAATGAATCAGTTTTTTTTTTCTCTTCTGCATCAAATATTTCAGTTTAATCCCAGAAACAATTAATCAGTTTTATTCCACTTTTAAAGCAAACAGTTTAGTTTAATTCTGTTGTTACACCAAACAAGTCGGTTTGATTCAATTTCTAAAGTGAATAATTCAGATTAATTTCACTTCTAAACCAAATAATTGAGTTCAATTCTGTTCATTCCACTTTTAAATTAGACAAGTTAAATGAAATTGTCTCTAAACTGAATAAATACATTCGATTCCACTTCCAAATCAAATAATTCAGTTTATTTCTGATTTAAACACAAAGAATCATTTTTGAACCATTTTTAAACAAAGCAATTAAATGTAATTAAGTTTCATTAAACCATTCAGTTTATTTCCATTTCTAAACCAAATAAATCAATTTTATTCCACTCTAAACCAAAGAATCTTTTTAAATTCTGTTTTTTAAATTTATTTTTTTTTAAATAAAATTATTTCGTTTATTTCTGTTTCCGAACACAAAGAATTGGTTTTAACCATTTTTGAACTGAATGATGAATTTAAAATTTTGTTTCTAAACCAAATAATTCAGTTTTTTTTTCTTCTTTCAAATTAAATAATTCAGTTTATTTCTGTTTCCATACACACACACAAAAAGAGAAGTTTTGAACAATTTCAAGTGTATTTCTTCATATGAAGAAATGAAACAGTCACATGATTAATGAAGAATCATATGATTAAATGATTAAACAATTGAATCATGGTAAATAAGTCTCATGATAAAATACAGTAAATGAGTCATGTAATAATGAAGCATATGATTAACAAAAAGGTTTGAGTAATATCATTAAATAAATGAATTATGCAGCAAGTAAATGAATTATATGATAACAAAGAATATTTAAATTATGTCACGATAAAATGAGTGGATAATGTGCTAAATTAAACACACAATTAAGTAAATGGGTCATAATGAAACATATGAGGAATATAAATAAATAAATAAATAAATAAATAAGGATTTTGAATTAATCATGTGATATATGAATATTATGACAAAGTGTAATAATGAAACATATGAGAAAACAAATATTTAATGAATGTATTTATTCACTAAAATTCATAAAAAGGATTTTCATAGTCTTATGACAGATGAACAAAATGTTCAAATAAATCGTAATAATTTTTCATGATCAATCAATCAATAATCGAATGAATGAATGATGCATCAAATCAAGAAATGAATCACGTAAAACAATAATCATGTGATCAAGTGAATGAATCATGTGATTAGACACATGACTTGTATGAGAAAAAAAATCAATCATGATTGATGAAGAACCACACTCGTGTAGAGCCATGTGCAGAAACCTCACGGGGAAACGTGCAAAGCGGTCTCACACATGTGAGGTTGTTGCGACTGCGCCGTCCCTGAGAGTCAAACAGCGGCGTAAAGCCGGGACTCCTGAATCGGGTGGTTCAACTTCTTAACTTTGTTGCTTTCGAACTTCCAGCTCTCGTCCCACCTGCGGCTGAATCTGAAGTACGCAGCTGATGTGAGTCACTGGTCTCCGGAGAGGGTCGGACCGAGTCGAGCCGTTAGACGTTTGCTTTCTGCTTTTCGACTCTGAATCGCGAGCGTCTGGCCGCAGACTTGGCCGTTTGGACTGAGGAGCCATTGTCAGTAAAACAGTGTGAGTGGGAGAGAGACAGCTGGCCAGAGCATCACGCGTTCAGGAAGTCACGGATCCGTTTGTAGGAGGAACATTTTCCTCCTTTTCGAGACACACTTTCTCTTTTTCAGGTTTCATGTCTGACATTAACTCACATCTGATCTGTGTGAAGCAACAGCATGTGGCAGGTTGTTTTTTCATGGTCACCTAAACCTCAGATTTTCCAGATGTTACAGAATGAGTTTGATTCACGAGTCAAAGATTCGCTATTTTTGATGACGTCACGGAATCTCTTACGATACGATACGACTTTGATTCATGAGTCATTATTATATGATCCAACTTCTATTTACACAAGAAAATCCCCGCGTTCCGCTCGCACCGAGCACCCAGACGCGCTCGCACCTTCATTTAAACGCGATAAAGAAAATGTCATGGTATTGACGGGTGAGTGTTTCCTCTACACAAGGACGTCCATGCTGATAGATTCAGTGTGTGTGTGTGTGTGTGTGTGTGTGTGAGAGAGAGATGTCTGAATGAATCCTGATGTGCTGTAAAGCACATATTTGACTAAGCATCCGGACAAAGGCGGATATTAAGAGCCGAGCAGAGAGCCGTGACACTCGTCGCCTCGTCCTTTTTTTATTCAATCATTTCTCTTTTCAAACAACTCCTCCAGTCTCCGGATTAAAACTTTAATTTTTTTTTTTATCTTCCCCTCATTAATAACCCTAAAGTGATGATTCATCGTTCACCGCACCTGCTCGCGTGGAGAACCGGCGAAGGCGCAGTCATTAAAAAGCGCTTTCTCTCTCCAGAGCAAACAAACCCACCTGTGCTCTTTTTACAGGCCGCGTATCAGCGATATCTCCGAGCCGCGCGTAAAGGTCACATCACCGCGCGCGGCAAAGAGATCGCAAACAAACACGGCATTATGGGTAAGCAAAGCACATTTCAGGCCTGAGTGAAGGTGAGGAGCCTCGGCACACAGGCAAACACATTAACTCCAAATCAAAAATCAAACCTCGGGGTCGGGGTCGGCTCCATGGAAACACTCTGTAAGAGTTACAGCTCCGAACTCTGATGAAATATTAATAACGGCGGTATCTCGTAACTCTGAGAAAAGTGTTTTTATTTTTAGTAATTCTGTTTTTTTTTTTGGGGGGTAATGTTTTAGAGCAAAATGTGAGGAAGCACACTAAATGGACTGGAAATAATGTAAACACAATAAGGCTAAGAAACTGATTTTTTTTTCTTTCTTTTTTATCCATTGGGTTTGGAGTGGGAAGAGAACATTGTTTTAAGGTTTGGAAATATGCAATGACCGACTGTAAGAGTTCATTAAAACCAATTGTAGTTTAGAAGGGAAATGAAAACAAGCAAGAAAAAAAATGTTTTTTTGGGGGGGTTTGAAAGTGGAAAAGTGATTTATTAGATTTCGAAGCCTTATAAAATCAAGCTGTTTATGGAATGAAAGCAAAATCAAACTGATTCGCAAGGTCAGGAAGTGGATTAATCCGATAGATATCTCTTTGGTTATTGGGTTTGAACATGGAAATAAACCAAAGCATTTTGTTGGGTTAGAAATCAGAGGGCGGACCCGGATTTGTTGGCTTTAGATCATACAGGCAGAATAGAAGAAGTGTATTTAATAAATTGTACAGGTAAAAATGAAACCACTTGTGTGTAAACACTGAATAAAACTGATTCCTGGGTTTACTGTTGATGTAGAAAATTTAAATAAATTGTAACTTAATTTAAAGAGATTTTAATTCAAATAAACACATCCAATTATTTATTTGATCTGTAATTAGAAGTATCCAGTCTATTGAGTTTGGAGGTAAAAAAAAAAAAAATGGTTTATCTGGTTTGTAAATGAGATTGTCTGGATTAGAAAGTGGCATAAAACTGAAGAAAGAAGAAAAAAAAAACCACTGCGAGATAAAAAGAGAACAGAAATTCTTTGGGGAGGTTTGGGAACAGGAGAATCGATTTGGTTTGTAATTGTAATAATCCGGTTTACTGTCTCTGGAGGTGAAATAAAACTGATTCATAAGGTTTAGGAGCAGAAATAAACTTAAATATTTTATTTAAAAGGTTTTCTGAAACAGAATAAAACTGAATTGTTTGGTTCAAAAGTGGAACTGATTCCTTGTGTTTGGAAACAACAATAACTCACTCATCGCCTATACCGCTTTATCCTCTATTCAAGGTTGCGGGGGGCCTGGAGCCAATCCCAGGAGACTTAGGGCACAAGGCGGGGTACACGCTGGACAGGGTTCCACTCCATCGCAGGACACACACACACACTATGGGAAATTCTGGGAACGCCAACTAGCCTAATCTTTGGATGAATCTGGCCGGGAATCGAACCCGGACCCTGAAGGTGCAAGTGCTAACCATTACACCACTGTGCCACCTGCACTTACTTATTAACAATAAACTGAATTACATTAGTTTTTTATTTTTTAGAAGTGGAATAAAATTGGGTTTTATTGGGTTTAGAAACAGAATAATAGTTTGGTTTAAATGTTACATTAAAACAGATCCATTGGGTTTGGAAATTGCATTAATTGACATTATTAGCTAGAGATTATAATATTTGGTTTAGAAACATAGTCACACTGAATTGTTTGGTCTAAAAGTGAATAAAACTGATTCATTGTCTCTGGAAACAGGATTAAACTGAATTATTTGCTAGAGATGTGGAATAAAACCAAACCGACTCAATTGGGTTTAGAAGTGGAATTAAACTGAATTGACTGGTTTATCACTGGGTCACTGGCTTCTTACACAGAATTAAAATGAGTCTTTCTTTGTGCTGATGTTTACTGGTTCATTAAAGATGTCTTAATGAGAAGTCACTATTCAGCTTTGTAAAGCCCAGAAACGCCGCCCGCTCGTCTCGCTCTCCTCAGAGCCTGAGAGAATCCTGGAGAAGGCCAAGGCTTTGGGTTGAACGCTGGTATTTTGCTATTCAAGATAAAGAAAAGTAGAAGAATGTAATCACTAAACTGTGAGTATTTACGAGTGTAAAACTTTCTCCTTTAAAAGGTCACATCCTTAAACGCTCCACACACGAGCTCGCTTAATTAAAATGCACGAGCCGGAGACGAGAAGCCATGAATAATAATAATAATAACAATAATAAAATACACTGGCGAAGGATTTTTGCTTCCTTTATTTTTTTTTTTAGGAAAACCTTCAGGGTGTGAAAGAGAGAGAGAGAGAGAGAGAGAGAGAGAGAGAGAGAGAGAGAGAGTTCTGTTCACCAGCCTCCATGCCTCTTCCTCGTTCATTTCAGTCGTCCCTCGGGTCACTGCACCTCTCTCTTACGCCCCTGGTGTTTAGGTGTGGACCTGTTTAAGAGGTTCTGCGGGTCGAGACCCGAGCATGTTCCGGACCGTGAGGGAGAATCATTACAGGGCTGTGTGCAGGGCTGTGAGGCCGCCTCCCACACCCATCACCTCCTGACCCTGGATACATCTCTGTAATGATTCCAGCTGCGATGATTCTCTCTCTCTTCTCTCTCTCACACACACACACACACACACACACATTATTATTATTATTATTGTTATTATTATTATTATTATAGGAAGATGAAGATTAAATGTGTGTACTCTGCCAGTAGTGTAACAGGAAGAGGCGGAGCCAGCACAGAGTAATGACATCAAATTATTACTCGTTATTTATTTATTTATTTATTTATTTATTTACAATATTCTGTTAATTTCATGGTTTATAACTAATGTATGACAGAAGGAAAGAAAGAAACAAGATTGTGGCGATGGAAGATAAAAAGGGAAAGTAGTGATGGAGGGCCAGTGTGAGAAACAAAAAAAAAGGATTAAAGGAAAGAAGGAAACAAAAAAGAAAAAAAATATCGATTAAAATGGATTAAAGAAAGGAAGGAAAGAATATTGATTAAAAGAAATTTTACATATTGCACGTAAGGGATTAAATAAGAAAGAAAGAAAGAAAGAAAGAAAGAAAGAAAGAAAGAAGAAAGAATATTGTTAAAAGAAATACAAAATATTAATTAGAAGAGATAAAATAAAAAAGAAAGAAAGAATTAAAGAGAATATTGGTAAAACAGATGAAAGAAAGAAAGAGAAAAATTTATTAATTATAAGAGATTAAACAAGAAGAAAGAAAGAAAGAAATAATATTGATTAAAAGAAATAAAAATATTAATTAGAAGAGATAAAATAAAAAAAGAAAGAGAATATTGATTAAAAAGGATGAAAGAAAGAAAAATTTATTAATTATAAGAGATTAAATAAGAAAGAAAGAAAGAAAGAAATAATATTGATTAAAAGAAATAAAAATATTAATTAGAAGAGATAAAATAAAAAAGAAAGAAAGAATGAAAGAGAATATTGATTTAAAAGGATGAAAGAAAGAAAGAAAGGAAAATTTGATTAATTATGAGATTAAATAAGAAAGAAAGAAAGAAAGAAAGAAAGAAATAAATAATATTGATTAAAAGAAATACAAATATTAATTAGAAGAGATAAAATAAAAAGAGAGAAAGAGAATATTGATTAAAAAGGATGAAAGAAAGAAAAATGTATTAATTATAAGAGATTAAATAAGAAAGAAAGAAAGAAATAATATTGATTAAAAGAAATAAAAATATTAATTAGAAGAGATAAAATAAAAAAGAAAGAAAGAGAATATTGATTAAAAAGGATGAAAGAAAGAAAAATGTATTAATTATAAGAGATTAAATAAGAAAGAAAGAAAGAAATAATATTGATTAAAAGAAATAAAAATATTAATTAGAAGAGATAAAATAAAAAAGAAAGAAAGAGAATATTGATTAAAAAGGATGAAAGAAAGAAAAAATTATTAATTATAAGAGATTAAATAAGAAAGAAAGAAATAATATTGATTAAAAGAAATAAAAATATTAATTAGAAGTGATAAAATAAAAAAGAAAGAAAGAGAATATTGATTAAAAAGGATGAAAGAAAGAAAAATTATTAATTATAAGAGATTAAATAACAAAGAAAGAAAGAAAGAAAGAAAGAAAGAAAGAAAGAAAGAAAGAATGTCAATTAAAAAGGATGAAAGGAAGGAAGAAAGAAAGAAACAAAAGAAAACATTGTTTAAAAAGAAAGCAAGCAAGAAAGACAGAGTAATGCATTAGGTTGATATACATAAAAAAGTAGTAACTGATGGAAAAAATGTTAGAATCAAAAAGTAAATAATGAATATAGTTGCAAGCAACGATTGAGCGGGCCCAAGCACCCTGCGCTACCGCCACCCCCGGTGCTCCAGAAAGACAGCGGAGCGGGCCCACCGGGCACATGCATTTACAGGGGACATACACACGTGGACAAAATTGTTGGTACCCTTCGGTCAATGAAAGAAAAACCCACAATGGTCACAGAAATAACTTTAATCTGACAAAAGTAATCATTTAAAAAAATTCTATGAATGTTAACCAATGAAAGTCAGACGTTTCTAACCCTCGGGGGACCATCATTTTTGTCCACGTGTGTAACAATGTCTTTATGACTTAATTTTTAGAAAACTGTGAATTTTATGTTTAGATCTCCAAAAAGCAAAAGAAAAAAAATCAGATGCTGGAAAAAACACATCCCACTATGATGCCACTCAGTGTGACGTCACAATACGATGTGTCTCTCAACATTAACGGCAAATATAATCCTAAGGAGACCAGCAGGGCCCCTCACACACTATGACGACATAGGGATGATGTCATAGTACTCGGCCCTAATGAGAGAGAGAGAGAAAGAGAAAAAAAAAAGAAAGTAAAAGAGCAGGACGTGATGACGGAGGGAGAAAGTTAAACGGAGTGATGGACAGAGAACAAAGACAGCGCGTGAGACAGACAGACAGACAGACAGACAGGTGTGTGCGCGCGGTCGGCAGGGGGCGCTTTGATCTGGTAGAAGTTGTTGCGATCGGAACGCCTGCGAGGTGCGCTGACGTCATCACGTACACACACACACACACACACAGAGTCCGTGTGAAACAAAGTAACCGATACGGAGAGAGAGAGAGAGAGAGTTTGAGTGCGAGTGTGTGTGTGAGAGAGTAACTGAGTGACTGTGTGTGTGTGTGTGTGTGTGAGACGGAGAGCGTGCGCACCTACACTTACGCACAGTTGCGCGCGCGCGCACGGACCCGGACTCTCGGACAGACAGACAGAGTGAGTGTGTGTGTGTGTGTGTGTGTGTGAGTGTGTTGGAGAGAGAGAATGGAGTGTGAGACGCGGTGGGATTAAAGCCCATGTCCCCCTGGAGAAGTGCTGATATCTAAAGTTTCCCCGCTGAACCCGGGACATGGACGCGCTCGTGCTGGGGCTAATACTTATGCACGCCACGCTGGGAGCCGCCGCGAGCGAGTACGGAACCGGTAAGTCTGCCTACACACACACACACACAACACGCGCGCACACCTTTAACCAGCAGTGTGTTGAACAGACCCGGGGCTTTTAAGTTCAGGTGTTCAAAAGCAAAACGAAACATAAACATAAACACAAACACAAACATCCTGAGCGCTTTGATCTCCGGCCGCACAAACTTTCTGTCTCCTGATCCTCAACATTACCGCCTTTATTTCTTCCCTTATTCTTATTCCCTGCGATCGGATCACCACACACACACACACACACACACACACACACTGCATGAACTTCACCAAACAATCAGACATGAAGAGTCGGGAATGTGTGTGTGTGTGTGTGTGTGTGTGTGTTGATAAAGTTGCACATGGAAAGAAATTAAACAGAATGAAATAAAATGTAAAGACAAAACGAGCCCTGCGTGTGTGTGTGTGTGTGTGTGTGTGTCTTGGTGTTTAGAGCGAACCTGAAAGAAACATGATGAGCATGCTGGAATAAGAAAGGGCTTCGCTCTGTGTGTGTGTGTGTGTGCGCTCATCAGAATAACAATACACAATAAAACTCAGGTCCTGGTTAACCAGGTGACTCAGTGTTGTTGTTGTTGTCGTCATGTTTTTTATTTTTTTTAATTTTTTTTTTTATCTTATCTGGATCTTTCAGTTCTTCTGTCTGTTCTCATTCTAACCCCCTGAACCCTCAAAACACAGCTCTAGTGTTCATCTGCCTCTCGTGTGTGTGTGTGTGTGTGTGTGTGTGTGTGTGTGTGTGTGTGTGTGTGTTTGGCTTCTGTTTTTCCACCGCAGTGTGAATGTGTGTGTGGTGTAATTTGGAGCGGAGACGTCCTGACTTTGCACTTCGGCGTGAAACGTGTCGCGTGCGTGCGCTTACGAGATCCTACATAAACCAACCAAAATATGCTCCTGAAGGAGCGCCGATCTTGATGTTCCTCGAGGAACGTGTGGTCTGAAGCTGGCCGGGATTTGAAGCGTGTTTGTTTGTTCCCGGTCTAATTGCGGAGATAAAGCCGAGAACAACAACAAAAAACACGACCGCCAAAACAACTGACGCAGATATGTTAGGGTCGTGCTGATGTGATTGACACCATGAGGCGGAGCTACTGCTGCCATGCCGACACTCGTTATTCCATTATACAGGTGACGATCATGAAAGGAAAAAAAAAAAACTTAAAAATATAGTTGTAAGCAGCAATGAGCGGGCCCAAGCACCCTGTGACATCGCCACCCGGGCACACCATACAGACATCACACACACATTATGACCTCATTTTAGAAAAGGGGGGAATTTTATGTTTAGATCTCTAAAAGCCCCAGATGCTGATGATTTGTGACTATGATGTCACTCAATTGTGATGTCACTGAACATGATGTACCTCAATATGATGTCCCACCGAAAGTTATTAACCACTTTTCAGCGTACGTTTAAGGCACCGTCCCCCCTGACCCGATTGAGAAATCAAAAATCCCTCTGCAATTTTGCATCCTCAACGTTTTCAGATCACACCGGTCGGGTTCGGTGGCGACCGTATAAATTCCCTAGGAAGAGTATACAAAAGTCTTTTGGCTGCATTTGGCAAACGACACAACATAACTGACTTCCTGTTGAGCTGAGCCCAGGACATGCAATGTGAAAGTTGTTCGTCTCAATGAGATCTAAATGTGTTCAGGGTTTGTGTGCAGAGAAATCTTGTGTAAGGTGCCCCGAGCCACGCCCGTCAGATTCCAACCCGTCTTCCAATTTTCATGAGTTTTTGAGAATGTTAAAATGGTGAGGAAAGAAAAATCCCAAGGACAACAAGGATTCACACATTATGACGACATGG
>CM059204.1:3278589-3281089 GCA_030347435.1 Clarias fuscus | reverse complement strand
GTGTGTGTGTGTCTGGTGTGTGTGTGTGTGTATGGTATGTGTGTGTGTATGTATGTGTGTGTGTATGTATGTGTGTGTGTATGTATGTGTGTGTGTCTGGTGTGTGTGTCTGGTGTGTGTGCGTGTGTGTGTGATGCTGTTGAGACCGATTATTGATGTGTGTGAGAAATAAGCGTTTCCCTCGCTCCGTGCGAATTCCTCGGCGAGTGTGTGAAGCTGCTGAACACAGCGTTAGTGTCACACACACTGAGTTTTACACACAGGGGACGGAGAGCTATTTACAGAGGACAGGTAGGTGTGTGTGTGTGTGTGTGTGTGTGTGTGTGTGTGTGTGTGTGTGTGTGTGGTCCCCTCTTGCGCGAGTTTTTCGCATTATGCGCAGAAGATCAATATCTGACAAAACGTCGCGCTGTTTCTTTTCTTCTCTCGCCGCGTATGGATTTTTAATCAAACTCTCTCAAGTGCTGCGTAATTTGCGCGACAGGGAAGTGTGTGTGTGTGTGTGTGTGTGTGTGTGTGTGTGTGTTGGAGAAATGGAGTTCTGGGACTTGTGGTGGGTGACCTTTGACCTCAATGCTGAGCTGACTCTACAGTGCCCTCTTCAGGATATGAGAGAGAGGTGAAGGTGAGTAAAAGGGAGTAAGAGATTGTTTGAGGGATGGAAGGAAGTAAAGAAGGAGGGACAGACGAGAAGAACAAGGGGTGTGAAGACAGAGGGACGGAGAAGCGAAGGGGAGAAAGGAGACGGGGAGAGACGGAGACAGACAGGAGGTGGGATGTGTTTTGGTGTGTCCCCCGAGCCGTCGCATGTTGATGACATCATCAGAAAGTTAAATATTAGATCAAGGAAACGGTTCTGTGTGTGTGTGTGCGTGTGCGTGTGCGTGTGCGTGTGCGTGTGTGTGTGTGTGTGTGTGTGCGCAGAACCCTGCTGAGTGATGAACCGCTCCCTCTGGCCTTGGGCTGTAAACTTTATCACCATCCCCCATTTCACACACACACACACACACACACACACACACACACACGCCTAACAAGCACTGAGCCAGTGGAATGCAAAGGAAACACACCTGTGTGTGTGTGTGTGTGTGTGTGTGTGTGTGAGAGACACAACATGACCCACTACATTAAGAAACAAAAGCGCTCCCTGCTGTTTTTGTTCTTTCATCTTCTCTGCACTTTTGCATTCCTCTCTTCATCACACACACACACACACACACACACACACACACACACACACACACACACACACACACACACAGGAATGGAATATCTAAAACAGTGGAGATTATCTTTCTTCCTGCCTCATGCATTGATTCCTTCATTCTTTCCCTCTTTGTCACTCCATTTTGTGTGTGTGTGTGTGTGTGTGTGTGTGTGTGTGTGTGTGTGTGTGTGTGTGAGAGAGAGAGGATCTCTTGTTTTGTTTTGCTCCATTACTCACCACATGAACCGGAGCAGACACAGATTCTTGTTCCTCTTCACTATTATTTAATTATATTGCATTGTGTGTGTGCGTGTCCCCGTCTCTGCGCCTGTCCCTGTGTGTCCCTGTGTGTGTACCTGTCCATGTCTATGTGTGTGTGTGTCTCTATGTATGTCTGTTATGCTGAAGGCGTCCTCACTGTTGTAACTTCATCACACAGTTATTAATCTCACTGTTACTACGACTAGAACGGTGTTGGTAGCCCCCCCCCCTCCCCCCCTCCCCCCTCACCCCCGCACCGGGGCACAGTCAGAGACACGCCATCTTAGCTCAGGGCCTCACTGGTCTGTGTGTGTGTGTGTGTGTGTGTGTGTGTAAGTGCACAGCGCTATCTTAACATGGTCAGTGTGAAGGGACTCAGCTTTAATACACACTGACACACACGCCGTGTGTATGGTTGTGATCCAGTTGAGTGTCTCTTGGTGTGTGTGTGTGTGTGTGTCTGTGTGATGTGGAGATTGTTTAAGTGTGTGTGACAGAGTCTCCGCTGTCACCTTCCTGTAGGCAAAAGACACAAAAGAGTGTCTCAAATTAACTCTCTCTCTCCTTCGTCTTTCGTTTTGTCTTTGTTGAAATCCCCCCCCCCCCCCCCCCCCCCCGTGTGTGTGTGTGTGTGTGTTTAGTTTGATGTTTGACACTTTATCAGAGTTTTGCTGAGAGGAAAAGCCTTTAATAAAACCCCAGTGATTTAATAAAGTTCACTTTCTTTCATGCGCGCACACACACACACACACACACACACACACACACACACACACACACACACACACACACACACACACACACACACACACACTTTCTTTTTACCCCTTTATAAAATTGATCGTTTTTAGTAGAAAAAAATGAGTGTGTTTGTGACAGCGAGAGAAAGTAAAAGTAACAGAAAGTTAGCGAGAGAGACAAAATGATGGATGGACAGAAAAGCAAAGAGTTGCAGGGACGGATAAAGAGACGGACAAATGAAGAGACAGGAGGATAGATGGGAAGAGGGACACAAAGAGATGGCTGGATGGA
>CM059204.1:3241089-3273589 GCA_030347435.1 Clarias fuscus | reverse complement strand
ATATCACAGTCACCGTACCGCAGGTTCTATATCACAGCCACCCAGGTACTATAATCACAGCCACCGTACCGCAGGTACTATAATCACAGCCACCGTACTGCAGGTTCTATATCACAGCCACCGTACCGCAGGTTCTATATCACAGCCACCGTACCGCAGGTTCTATATCACAACCACTATATCGCAGGTTCTATATCACAGTCACCGTACCGCAGGTTCTATATCACAGCCACCGTACTGCAGGTTCTATATCACAGCCACCATACTGCAGGTACTATATCACAGCCACCATACTGCAGGTACTATATCACAGCCACCATACTGCAGGTACTATATCACAGCCACCGCACCGCGGGTACTATGATCACAGTCAGCATACCGCAGCACCATACTGTAGCCACTATACTGCAGATGCTATACCTTTAGTCTCTATACCGCAGGCTGTACATTGTAGACTCTATTATCACTATACTATATACACTATACTGTGATTGGTCAGGTTATTTGTTTAAACAGCCGTTGTTTCTCGTTTGTTTAAATCTTTTGCATGCATCAGCAGCTGCATTCAAGGAAGTCCGACACGTGTGTGTGTGTGTGTGTGTGTGTGTGTGTGTGTGTGTGTGTGTTCATGCATGCACACAAACATGGCCTTAAGCTGCATATGAGTTGAAAGTGTGAAAGAATTTGGACGAGAAAACGTGTGTGTGTGTGTGTGTGTGTGTGTGTGTGTGTGTGTGTGTGTGTGTGTGTGTTCGTGTCTACCAAGTGAAGGCTGAATCCTTTTCCAATTATACTGAATGTTTCAGTGCGTCCTGCCCCTGTGGCAAGATTTGTGTGTGTGTGTGTGTGTGTGTGTGTGTGTGTGTGTGTGTGCAAGCGCCCTTGGGCGATGCTGCTTTATCTTCTTTGCCCGTTAAGTGTGTTTGTTTCCTCAAGTGAGTGGATTTCCTACATGTCGAAAATAGTGTGACGGAGACAATGCGCGCACACACACACACACACACACACACACACACACACACACTTAAATGTTAAAGCAGGAGTAAGTGACTCCTGAGAAAGAGTGTTGATATTTGAATTTAACAGCCAAATCGATACACTCCTCCTTCAGGGCAGCTCTCGAGGCTCCGCATGACTTGTGTACACCTTCATAACAAACTACCTACGACTAAGTAACTAACGGACGCTAGCTAGCATGCTAGCTGTGTGAGCATTCACATCGCTTTCCATGAGCATGCGTACGAACACATGCAGCTAGCAGGTGAGATTCCAACCGCTCTGTTGTCCACGACGTAGCTCGCGAGGTAAATCAGTCTTGCTAGCATGTTACGCTAATGTTTTCGCTACGTGAAGTACGCGCGTGTTTAATAGACGCGAGTCTCAGAGCTAATGCCTGATCTGTTTAGAGAGTTTCATTAGCTTGCTCACGCGCCCTGGTGTTTTATTTATTTACACAGACTCATGCAATGCTAACTTAGGATAAGTGCTGTTAGCATCTTTGTTTTGCACACACACACACACACACACACACACACACACACACACACACGTCCGTCCTGTCTCCTGATCGCTCTGATCTAAATGACTCATCGGACGCTAATTATCTTCATCTCAAGGTTAGGAGATTTATTCAGGATGGAGAGGAAACGTGTGTGTGTGTGTGTGTGTGTGTGTGTGTGTGTGTGTGAGAGAGAGAGAGAGAGATGATAAGAACACAAGCTTATCTCCATACACTGATTGTATAAACAAAAAGAATTTTGTTTATTTAAATTTTTTTATTTGTTACTTTTCTTTTCTTTTCTTTTCTTTTCTTTTCTTTTCTTTTCTTTTCTTTTCTTTTCTTCCTTTCTTAAGCTAATGTTGTTTTTTGATTGTTTGTTCCCCTCTGTCTCTCAAACAGTTTCTGTCTTGTTTTTTTTTTTTTAACTCTCTCTGTCTCACCCCTCTCACTCCCTCACTCTCTCTTTCACTATCTCATGTTTTTTACACTCTTTTTAACTTTATCACTTCCTTTCAGTCTCAACTCCTTGCACTCTTTCATGCTCCAACTCCCCGCTCATACTCTTTCACTCTCATACTCTTTTTACCCTCTCTCACTCCTCACACTCTTTCACCCGCACACTATTTTACCCTCTCTCACCACTCACACTATTTTACTCTCACACTCTTTCACTCTAACACTCTTTTACCCTCTCTCACCCTCTCACACTCATTTACCCTCTTCTACCCCTAACACTCTTTTACCCTCTCTCACCCCTCACATTCTTTCACTCTCACACTCTTTCACTCTCTCACCCCTCACACTCTTTTACTCTTTCACCCCTCACTCTTTTACAGTGCCTCACCCCTTTTCACACTCTGTTACCCTCTCACCCCCTCTTTACAGTCTCACCATTTCTTAAACTCTATTTTGCCCCCACCCCTCTCACCCTCTCATATTCTTTCACTCTTGTACTCGCTCTCACTCCTCACACTTTTACTCTCTTCACTCTCTCTCACTGTCCTAATCTCTCACTCGTTCCTTCTTCCTCTAGAGCTCTACACAGATCTACTAAAGATCCCTTAGTCCATCAGCGCCCTGTACTGCAGGAACACTGTGGCCTTTGACCCTTAGTATTTTTTTTAAAAAGTGTGCCAATTTCCATGTTAAGAGTGTAACACTTGTGTTTTATCATACACACACACACATACACACACACACACATATTTTATGTGTTAGTCCTTGAGGCAGTGTGAAGAAAAAGAACACAAGGATTTGTAGAGATTTTACTGTGTGTGTGTGTGTGTGTGTGTGTGTGTGTGTGTGTGTGTGTATTTGTTTCCTGGTCAGTTTTATGGGTTTATCGCCTCTTGCAGACACGAACAGTAAAAATGCTGCCCACCACAAATCTGCAGCTTTGGCACACCCGCACACACACACACACACACACACACACTCACACACTCACACACACATACACACTTCAGCTCTGTTAAATACATTTCTGTGAGCGTGAGCGACTTTCTTTTGTGGGGGTTGATCTTCTGCAGGCTCTGACATGTGTGTGTGTGTGTGTGTGTGTGTGTGTGTGTGTGAGAGAGAGAGAGAGAGTCAATGAGTTTGAAAAGCATCTTGTTGTGAGATTTGCTGTACTGTGGAGGGTTTAAATCTTTCTTTCTTTCTTTACAATAAATAGGGCGTGTGGTTTGGGACACGCCCACAGCGGAGAGGTGATGATGAAGGTGTTTGTGTGCAGTGTATAGTGAATAGGGCGTGTGGTTTGGGACACGCCCACAGTGTATAAGGGTCATTACAACACCTCCGTCTTTGATCTGTGACTCTTAATATTCTGACTCTGCTCGTGTCCTAAATCGCTCCTGTTCTGGTGAGACGCGCACTTGCGCCCTTCAGAAAACAAAATTTAACAAGCACCTTGTTGTTAGCTCTACGGCCGCGCGCTCATTTAAATATTTACTGCTCCGCTTTCCTTTCAGAAAATTTCTTCAGCTGCGGACGTCAAAGCCAGTTCCCATTTGTGTGTGTGTGTGTGTGTGTGTGTGTGTGTGTGTGTGTGTGTGTGTGTGTGTGTGTACCAGCCCTAGGGCTGCTAGAGGATACGAGCACTTCCTCCTTTAATTGGCTTTCAGGGCAGCAGTGGAAATATTTGTCGGTGTAAATGAGCGGTTGTCACTTTGACTTAAAAGTTTCTGTCTGGCTTTTTGAGATGTAAAGCACTAGCGTGTCAGGCTAATTCTCCAGACTGCGACGTCTCGCCCCGAATCACGCCGTGCACCCCAAATAAACACGCGTTTCACGTCTTAAAGTCTATTGATTCCCATGACTTTATTTTTTATTTATTCTGGTAATTCTGACTGCATCTCAGAAAACTGTTTAAAGACGTTTAGAAGTCGAGCTGTGTGTTTCGTCTGCGAGTGAATCCTCACCGATTTAACGCTAACTGTACAGACTGTTCATAAAACGCTCGGTTTACTTTAGCAGTCTGGTAGTTAAGGACGTCCCCTAACACTACTGACTGGTCCAGACTGGTTCATTCAGTTGTAGCGGGTCTGAGTGAGGTGCGGCTGCATGTGATGGACAGACCTGTAGCGCCTCAGGCTCACTGACTTTGTCAGCAGTTAT
Organism: Clarias fuscus; assembly: GCA_030347435.1. Taxonomy (NCBI): domain Eukaryota; kingdom Metazoa; phylum Chordata; class Actinopteri; order Siluriformes; family Clariidae; genus Clarias; species Clarias fuscus. Next base: position 3,269,469 of record CM059204.1, on the reverse strand, counting down.
CGTCTGAGTCAGAGACTGATTCACAGAGAGGGAGTGTCGGGCTCGGGCATGACTCAAAGATCAGTTCATTCTGTAAGACAGGAATCAGCAAACGGGGACAAATTTCATTAATGACCAGAATGACAGAGGGGAGAATGTCAGTAATGACCAGAATGACAGAGGGGTGAATGTCAGTAATGACCAGAATGACAGAGGGGTGAATGTCAGTAATGACCAGAATGACGGAGGGGTGAATGTCAGTAATGACCAGGATGACGGAGGGGTGAATGTCAGTAATGACCAGGATGTCGGAGGGGTGAATGTCAGTAATGACCAGAATGACGGAGGGGTGAATGTCAGTAATGACCAGAATGACTGAGGGGTGAATGTCAGTAATGACCAGAATGACAGAGGGGTGAATGTCAGTAATGACCAGAATGACTGAGGGGTGAATGTCTGAGGGGTGAATGTCAGTAATGACCAGAATGACTGAGGGGAGAATGTCAGTAATGACCAGAATGACAGAGGGGAGAATGTCAGTAATGACCAGAATGACAGAGGGGTGAATGTCAGTAATGACCAGAATGACGGAGGGGTGAATGTCAGTAATGACCAGAATGACTGAGGGGTGAATGTCAGTAATGACCAGAATGACAGAGGGGAGAATGTCAGTAATGACCAGAATGACAGAGGGGTGAATGTCAGTAATGACCAGAATGACTGAGGGGTGAATGTCTGAGGGGTGAATGTCAGTAATGACCAGAATGACTGAGGGGAGAATGTCAGTAATGACCAGAATGACTGAGGGGTGAATGTCAGTAATGACCAGAATGACAGAGGGGTGAATGTCAGTAATGACCAGAATGACTGAGGGGAGAATGTCAGTAATGACCAGAATGACTGAGGGGTGAATGTCAGTAATGACCAGAATGACAGAGGGGTGAATGTCAGTAATGACCAGAATGACGGAGGGGAGAATCTCATGCAGGACAGACAGGCGAATCTCAATAATTACCATAATGACAGAGGAGCGAATCTCGCTAATAACAAGAATGACAGAGGCCTGAATCTCAGTCATAACCTGCATGACAAGAGGGGCAAACCTCCCTAATGACCAGAATGACCGAGTGTGCAGAAAACCAGAATGCCTTTAGGTCTTAAATCAATGAAGTCACACTGAAGAAGAGAAAATGGGTTAATTTTTATTATTGACTTTGTTTTTTTCACTTTTTCTTTTGCTAACTCTTGTACATTGTACAGTATTTTGTGGAGTGTAAATTAGTTCTCCGCTTTGTTTGTATTTAAATAAAAATGAAACGAAGCTCCACTTCAGCCCCATACAGCTCTCAGCTCTTCGACCACTTTCAGACTGTTTTAACCAAACTGCACCCTTATGTACACTCGCCTAATCCGCTCGCTGCTCAAAGGCGTTCGAAGGTCGAGTGTTGTGCCACGGCCGACTCTGTAAATGAGTAACCTTTGTGTAAACACTCGCGTGAAGTAAAACATTCCTCTACTTTCTGACGGCTGCTTCCCAAACCGTCCCGAGTGCCCTGCTATCTGCTGCCTTTGACCAGCTCTAAAGCTTGGGATTAGCACTTGAGAATCTTATTGTTTACACACACACACACACACACACACACAGAGCAAAGAATGTCCTTTCTCTTTGTGTTATCAGTGTTAAACTGAAAGAATGAGGAAATTCAACAACACACAACTGGTTTTAAAGGAATGTAATTCACACACACTCGCGCACACTCACACACAACAAACACGTTGACCCGGGCCCTGTTATTCTACACCTTTCCTGTGCTAAGTGCCTCACTCGACCAGTTTCCTTACAAGAAATACACACAAACCATGCGTGGCCTTCATATTCCTGTCAGTTATACAGGTCCTGCCATCATCTACGTGCCCTGCTGTCTACACTTACACAAACACAACCCACCATCTAAGCACCTAGTCATCTGTGCATCCCGTCATCTAACAGCCCTGACATCTACATGCCCCATGGTCTACATACCCTGCCATCTACCCCTAGATGGCCCAGGGTCCATGTGGCCCCCCGTGTATGTGCCCCTCCGTCTAAGCATCGTGCTGACTACACATCGTCAGACTACACTCCCCTACGACTACCCGCCCCTCCGACGACACTCCCCTCGGACTACACGTCCCTCTGACTACACGCCCTTTCGGACAATACGCTCCTCGGACTATATTCCACTCCGACTATATTCCCCTCGGACGACACGTCCCTCCGGACGACACGTCCCTCCAGACTACACGTCCCACCGGACTACACGTCCCACCGGACTACACGCCCCTCCGACTACACGCTCCTCGCACTATATTCCACTCCGACTATATTCCCCTCGGACGACACTCCCCTCGGACTACACGTCCCTCCGGACTACACTCCCCTCCGGACTACACTCCCCTCCGACGACACTCCCCTCCGACGACACGCCCTTTCGGACAACACGTCCCTCGGACGACACGCCCTTTCGGACAACACGTCCCTCGGACTACACGCTCCTCAGACTATATTCCACTCCGACTACATTCCCCTCGGACGACACGTCCTTCCGGACTACACGTCCCTCCGGACTACACGCTCCTCGGACTATATTCCACTCCGACTATATTCCCCTCGGACGACACGGCCCTCGGACTACGCCTAAGTGCCCCAGCTTCTGCTAGTTACCCCCACTGTCTAAATGCCCTGCCATCTACACTTGAAGCCCGACTGAGGAAGTATCCCGTTGTCTACCCACCCCACCACCTACACACCCTACTGTCTATGCGTCCCGCCCTCTATGCCTCCAGTTTTCTAAGCCATCTATTTGTCCCACCATCTAATCTTCCCGTCACTTATGCGTCCGCACTCTGCAGGTATGTTGTTTGCAGACGTTTATATTTGTGTTTACGTTTATACACGGGTCATTCATGCATCCGCTCTACGCGGTTATACGGCTGTTAGGAGTCCGACTCTGTTAAATACTTGTGGGAAGGTCGCCGTGGTAACTGTCTCTCTCAGACTGATGCCGCTTGTAAAGGGAATGTCTTTAGGACTTGAACACAACACCAGCTTTAATAAGAACAGAGCTTACTGTGTGCACCGAGTTTCAATCCTTTTATTAAGTGTTTGAGGAGGGAGGAGTCAACACACACACACACACACACACACACACACACACACACACACACACACACACACACACACACACACACGTGCATGCACTTACCCAAACCCACACACACGCACAAAAGCACACACACACTTTAGTTTTGCTTGCGTTATATCTTACATACAAACCCTTTTTTTAATCACACATGGAGAGCGAGATGGACACGTAGAGTGAGACCGAAGAAGAAAGCAAGAGGTAGAGAGCGAGACACAGAAAAGACAGGGAGCGACACACAGAGAGCAAGACGGTCAGAAAGAGTGAGACGGGTGGAGAGCAAGATCGACAGAAAGAGCGTGATTGAGACGGAGAGAGTCAGACAGATGTAGAGTGCGGGACAGACAGACAGACAGACTGAGGCGGACAGGGGAGCAAGATGGACACAGAGAGTGAGACACAGAGCGTGCGTGTTGTGTGTAATACCACAGGAAGGTGCAGACAGAGACCAGTGTCACCTTCAGTCCACTTCTACTCCGTCTCCTTCCGACTGACTCATTCTGTCCCGTGTGGGACTGTGAGCTCTTTCACTTTGTCTTGTTTTGTCTTGATTTTACACGAATGTGTGAGTGTATTTTATATTATGACAGATGGACACGGAGGCCACGCCCTCTTTATCGAATGTTGGCACTGAGCCAGTAGTCTATAACGGATAAGAATAGATTTTTTTTTTCTTCCTGATTTTGTTTGTGTGATGCATCATGATTTCTGAACACACACACACACACACACACACACACTCTCTCTCTCTCTCTCTCTCCTAGCGTGGTCATGTCGGGTGTGTTTACGCCCTGAAGCTCTAACGCTACCGTCGCTAAGCTGTAACGGACGTGTGTGTGAGCTGATTGTGTAGAACAAAAGCCCTGCTGCGTTTCTCTAACACGGTCATTGTGTAAACATTTCCTTGTTGTGTGTGTGTGTGTGTGTGTGTACAGTGCGTGTGTGTGGGCTCACTCCGTCACCGATAGAGTCATTAACGCGTGTCTTTCCATCTCTTCGACGCGGACAGGCGTCACCCTCGAGCTTTATCACACACCATAATTATTTTATTATGCAAATGAAGAGCAGCCCATTATTTCATTAGCGGGTCATGAATATGCGCAGGCCTAGATTAGTATGCAAATGAGGCGGCTAGTGTCCTTGCAGCTAGAGTGGCCGTGTCGGCCATTAAAGGCCCATCTGGAGCCGTTAGCGCCGCGCCGAGGATCTTCATACGGAGCGGCTGAGCGCTGAGCGGACGATGCATCATGATGGTTAACGGGCGGAGGAACGGTTACCGTGGAAACCCGGCCCGTATCAGTGTTCCGTCTGAGGACACGTCGGAAAGTGAAGTCTCTGGGAACGCGTCAGCTGTGTGCGTGTTGTGGAGGACGAGCGGGTCATAATGAGTAAATTAGGGTGTGTGTGTGTGTGTGTGTGTGTGTGTGTTTAGCAGCAGCTGATCGATAAGAGCAGGAGCGAGAGGCTAATCGTGCTGGAGTTCTGTTACACTGATTCCATAAGCGAGCGCTGGTGTGAGACGTCGGCGCTCTGGACACACTCCATCGTCTGAGATGGTCAGATGGTGTGTGTGTGTGTGTGTGTGTGTGTGTGTGTGTGTGTGTGTGTGTGTGTGTGTGTGTGTGTTGGACAGCACGGCTTGTAGGTGTTGAGCCTGCTAGAGGTTGAATTGCAGTTTTATTATTTTGTGTGTGTGTGTGTGTGTGTGTGTGTGTGTGTGTGTGTGTGTGTGTGTGTGTGTGTGTTGAATGCAGCACTTAAGCGATGTTGTTCCTTGTACCACGTACCGTCAGAGAGTGATAACAGGTCAAGCAGGAACCGACAGATCCATAACCGTACCTTTATCATGAACCTCGTGTTTCCGGGTCGTGATGAGATCCTGAAGGTCCGGTCTGGTCCGGTTCTGAGGCAGTACAGTACAGTATGCACATGCTGGAACTGAGAGGAGCTATATGTACTGTAACTTTATTTATTCAACACACTTCACATCCACAACAAGACTAAACCCGCAGGCAGCAGGATTACAAGTATTGGCGCCCCCGGTTCAAAATAGACCTGTTTTGTCTGTTTTTGTCTGTTTGAATATTATGATTTTTTTTTTCCACTTCGTCATTTTTATTTATTAATGTAATGGATTATATTTGTTTACTTGTTTATTGATTTGTTTGCCCGCATTCATGCATGTATAGATTTTTTACTTATTTACAAAAGTCACAAGGTTTTTTTTGTTTGTTTGAATGTGCAACTCTATTTGTTGAAGAATAAATTTTTTTTAGATGTTTAATTTTATATTTTAATAAAATTTGATAATTTTTTCCTGCATGTGTAATTAATTCACAAATTTACATATTTTAAAAAGTGTCATATATTTTAAAATGTAGTCAGTTATTTACTAACTCTTTTTACCTATTGACTTTCCTACATATTTACATATTTGTTATTATTTAATATTTATTGCATTATGATTAAATATTATTTTTTATCTATATCTTATTATAATTTTATTATTACTTATTATATACATTTTAAGATAGCTAGTTATAATTATTTTTCCTATTTATGTTTACTTATATATTTTATATTCTGCGTGATATTAATTAATTATTATTTTTTAATTCTTGAATAATGTTATATTATTTATTATAACAAAAAAATAAATAAAAAATTATTGTATATTAAATAAATTAAGTTATTTACTTTATTTATTATATATTTTTTCTATTTATTTACTTAAATATTTACTCATTTATAATTACTTATTATTTAATTAATGCTCCTATGTTATTTTTAAATAATATATTTTTTGTTTATTATTATTTCCTATTTGCTATATTCATTTAAATTCAGATATTTACTTTTTTGTTTATTTACTTATTTACTTATTTATATTGCTTATTTCTTAAATAATTTATTTAATATTATATATTATTTAATAACTTCTTACTTGCAGATTTTTTTTTTTTTAATTGCTTTGGTGTGCTTTAGATTTTTGGCTCATGCAAAAGTATTTGCCCCCTCCTCTTGTAAGGTGTGTAGCGAGATTAAAGTCACTGGAGGCGGAGTTTATTCCTCTTCGGTCTGCAGAGTGACTTCTCAGTTTGCGAGATTAAGAAGGGAAAAGTGTGTGTGTGATGGTGAAACGTGCATCTTCAGTCCCGGGTCGAACGGAACTATGGGAAATGCCTGAGGGTGATGCACAATACAATGTCGAGAGTGTGTGTGTGAGACGGAGACAGGGAGACGGAGACAGGGAGACGGAGACAGGGAGACGGAGACAGGGAGACGGAGACAGGGAGACGGAGACAGGGAGACTGAGACAGGGAGACGGAGACAGGGAGACAGAGACACAGAGGATCTTGTCGGCCTTTTCAGCCTGAGAGCCGGATGAGAGTCGCGCTGCCGCTTCCCTGATTTACATATGCAGAATCCACTCACGGTTTGACATGATGGAGAGAAAAATCTCCTCCTCTCTTTCAATCCTCCTCTTTTTCTCTCTCCCTCTCTCCCTCTCTCTCCTGCCGGGCGTCTCTCTCTCTCTGCATTTGCATTCATTCGATGTCAGCAGGCAGAGACGCTGGAAACCCGGGCAGCGCCGAGTCAACACCTTTAAATCGGAGATTAAACGCCGCTAAGTTGACAAGTTATTAATTTTGAGTTTTGCGGTAATGCAAGATTTTCTTCCACTCACACACACACACACACACACACACACACACACAGAGAGGGAGAGGGGGAAGGAGAGGAGCTCAAACATTCCTGTAGATTTTCTTTCGTATGTTTGCGCTGTTGAAATGTCACAAGAATTAAGCTGAAGCCTGACTTCACCGGCGACGAGTTTATTTCCCCGCGTTTGATTGACAGATTGGCATCTGAAGTGCTGCTTTTCTTTTTTAAAAGATTCCATCAGTTATCGAAAAAAGTAACTGAAATCTGAGAATAGACGACTTTCGGATCTTAAAGTTGTAGTACGGCGCGTTGCGTTCTGAAAATGTCAGTAGGTGGCGCTATAGCGATTTGACAATGAATATGACGGCAGTGTTGCAAGCAAATGTTGCTAGTATCAATGTCGCTAGTCTCAACATAGCTAGCTAATACAGTCCAGTCTCTAACATGATAAAGAACAAGGCTCGTACTGCAGGAGCGGATCAGAACCGCCCTGAGGTCTCTCACACGCAGTCCTGTTTAACGCTAAGCATCACAACGTGTAACAGGTTGATCGTAAACGTGACATAACGGCACGTTTCAGCTAAAATCTATCAATCGCTAGACAGCGTAACCACGCGGCGAAGGCGAAAACGTGGCAGAAACGTGAGGAACGCCAGCGTTTCTCTCAGATACGCGGGTCGCCTGCGAGACAAACGCACCGCATGAGTGCAATTACACAGTCGTTAACGCCAATGGCTACATGAATAGCAGGTGATATCGAGCCCATTAATAATCCATCATCGCTGATTTACATACTCCTCATCAGGACGAGCAGGAGCGAAGACGTGATGGAGAAGCGACGGGACGTGTTAGCATGATGAATAAAGTCAGGTCAGGGTTTTTAGTGCTGGAGGTTCAGTCGGATTTAGATGAAGGATAGAACGCGGGACGCGTTTAATTAACACCTTCTCTGGCCTGTTATTAAAATGTAAATTTCTTACGCTTTTCTTTCTCGTTCCCGACATGGCAGCAGGCTTGTAAAAAGGTCAGAGGATGTTTCAGCCTGGAGGATCTGACCTTTTTCTCCGGAGGTGATAACGAACAGATAGGGCTGAGCGACTGAAGCGAGCGGCGTTGCTGCGGATTGAACCCGCGTAACTCTTCTCTCTGGAGGCGAGGAGCTTAACGGGTGCGAGGAACTTGGCGGGGGTTTGGATCGCTGCGATTAAATACTACTCCTTTATAATCTTCCATGTACACTTTAAAACACTCTGCAGTTTCATTTAACACGAGTGAACCCTGTCCCTGACCTGGACCCTGCGGCCGTTCTTTTCAGACGCGCGGGAAAGCCGTATGCAGACGGGATCCCTTTCCAACAGCGCCAGAGGCGCACGTCTACGAGACGTCTCATCTCATCAGTCTAATTAGCTATTTATTAACTTGTTTATATTTACGTGGCGAGATTTCTTCCTTAACTCTTTTCCATTGAGAAAGGATTATAGTATCTATATCACCGCAGACAAAATGTGTAATTATGTACGGGTTTACTGCACACTAACAGCGAACATACATAAGTAAATAAATGAATAGAAAACAGTAAGCTGGCACATTGCATGGTCGAGTCCCGCCGAGCGGCGCGTGGTCGAGTCCCGCCGAGCGGCGCGTGGTCGAGTCCCGCGGAGTCCCGCCGTGGTCGAGTCCCGCCGAGCGGCGCGCGGTCGAGTCCCGCCGAGCGGCGCCGTGGTCGAGTCCCGCCGAGTCCCGCCGTGGTCGAGTCCTGCCGAGCGGCGCGTGGTCGAGTCTCATAGACCGGCATAGTCGAGTCCCGCCGAGCGGCGCGTGGTCGAGTCCCGCTGAGCGGCGCGTGGTCGAGTCCCGCCGAGCGGCGCGTGCTCGAGTCCCGCAGACCGGCATAGTCGAGTCCCGCCGAGCGGCGCGTGCTCGAGTCCCGCAGACCGGCATAGTCGAGTCCCGCCGAGCGGCGCGTGCTCGAGTCCCGCAGACCGGCATAGTCGAGTCCCGCCGAGCGGCGCGTGGTCGAGTCCCGCCGAGTCCCGCCGTGGTCGAGTACCGCCGAGCGGCGCGTGGTCGAGTCTCATAGACCGGCATAGTCGAGTCCCGCCGAGCGGCGCGTGGTCGAGTCCCGCCGAGCGGCGCGTGGTCGAGTCCCGCCGAGCGGCGCGTGGTCGAGTCCCGCCGAGCGGCGCGTGGTCGAGTCCCGCCGAGCGGCGCGTGGTCGAGTCCCGCCGAGCGGCGCGTGGTCGAGTCCCGCCGAGCGGCGCGTGGTCGAGTCCCGCCGAGCGCCGTGTCGAGTCCCGCCGAGCGGCGCGTGGTCGAGTCTCATAGACCGGCATAGTCGAGTCCCGCCGAGCGGCGCGTAGTCGAGTCCCGTCGAGCGGCGCGTAGTCACACAGATTGTCGCGGTCAGGTCACAGAGAGCGGCCCTGCCGAGTCTCGCAGAGCGGGATAGTCGAGACTCACAGAGCGGGATAGTCGAGACTCACAGAGCGGGGCGGGCGCAGAGCAGGAGCCCAGTTAAGATGATGTATGTACACTCCTCGCTTCACACAAAGCTTTTAAATGAATGTATTTGTTCTGTGATACAAAAACGCACAAAACAGTAAATAAGGAAGATTAATCACAGCGTGATGAGAATACTTACTCACACTTAATCACCACAGGAGCAGAGTATCGAGCGCTCGCTCTCTCTCTCTCTCACACACACACACACACACACACACACACCATGTGTGATGAATGAAGCCGGTACATCCTTTTATTTTCTATTCTATCAGTATTTTTCAGTGTTTTGTCAGAACTAAATGTCAGACCTGGAGTTGAACCGGACCCCGCTCTCACACACACTCTCACACACACTCACACACACACACACACTCTCTCTCTCTCTCCTTTCTGGCCTCCCTGATACTGTCCGAGTGAAGCCGAGCGGAGAGTGCGATGTGCTCCCACAGAGCCGGGAAATCTCCCGAGTTAAGACGATTTGTGTGTTTGTGAGCAGCTGAAGCCTGACGTGATGCTCTGGGCTTTTGGAGAATCTGGATTTAGACTTCCGTGGATCTCGGACAGAACTCCGAGAGGTGGATTTGGAAGACGGATGGTGGGAGAGATGAAGGGTCTTGGGCGAGGAGAGCAAACTGACGAGCGGAGATGTGTGGAGGACGCCGAGAGGACATGTCCGGATGGAGATGGAGATGGAGAGGTGTTGGAGATGTTTGGGATCAGGGTTGAAGGTGTTTGTGTGTTTGGTGTGTTCCCCGCAGCTGAGTGTATTTTTGTTGTTCAAGGAGGTGACCTATGACCTCAGGAGTAACATGTGACAGGAATGAGCCAGCGGTGTCAGAGTCATTACGCCCCCCTCTCTCTCTCTCTCTCTCTCTCTCTCTCTCTCTGCAGTCTCTGACACATTTCATACAGACCAGCCTTCAAGAGTTTGTTTTTGCACTCGTCTCGCACATAATGGAGAGAAAGAAAGACAGAGGGAGAGAAACGGCAAAAGGGAAGGATGACAGTGTCCTGAAGCTCTCTCTCTCTTTCTCTCTCTCACTCCTCTCTTGCTTTCTTTTTGCCTACCAACTTGTCAACTGAGTACACACACACATACTGTACATAAACACACACACACACACACACACAGCATCAGGAGTGAATCTTTCTTTCCCTGGGTCCAGAATTAGATCGAGAAAAATGATCCGTGCAGTTTCTTTTCGGCTTTACTGTTTTACACACACACACACACACACACACACACACACACACACACACACACACAGAAGTGAGGTTACAGTAAGGAAAAAAAAATTACGAGCACAAAATGCTAGGATAAAAAGAGAAGAACGGACACCTTGTGTTTCTCGTCGATGATAAACCCAGACGCTTTTTGTTGATGATCTGAACGTAATTAAAAAGTCAAAATACGACCCCCCCCCTCCCCTCCCTCGCCCCTCCCCCCCCTCCCCCCTCCCCCCGAAGAGAGTTTGAACGCCATAAATTTATTAGAGATTGTGATTATTAAAAAGATGATGATCATAAATTACCATCTGCCGATTTCATAAATAATTTCCACTCAGTTTTTTCTTCATTACAGCTTCAGGGATTCCGTTCTGAGATTCATTCAGTTTTATTATCGCTGCTGTTCATCACCCGTTATATTTGTGTTTTTATTTGAATTCCGTAGGTGATTTTTATAATCAGTCTGATTATTATCATTATTATTACTTTTAATTATTATTATTATTATTATTATTGGTGATAGTAGTATTCTCTAGTATTAGTTAACATTTTGTAAAAATTAAACTAAGGTAATACACGTGTGTGTGTGTGTGTGTGTGTGTGTGTGTGTGTGTGTGTGTGTGTGTAGACACTATAGTGCATACTTTGTCCATTTCTTGTTCAATGTTTCCTAAATATATGAAGTCTTCCTGAAAACTTTTGCACATTCTAGCTAGCATGTAGCATGTAAACGGACCAGTATAGTGAGACTTCTTTCTTAAATTTGTCATTTCAAACTTTCATTAGTTGAATAAATAAACCAGAGATTTTTGCATAAAAAAGCTCGAACTGTCGATGCAGATGGCGGAGTTTTCCTTCAGCGGCAGCAGAATAAGTCAGTGAAGGTTTTATCTGTGGGTGGTGTGAGTGAGTGTGTGTGTGTGTGTGTGTGTGTGTGTGTGTGTGTGTGTGTGAGTGTGTGTGAAGAGATGAATATACAAGACAGGGAGGACAGCAGTGTGTTTCTCTCAGGTTGGTGTACAAGTGTGTAACTTTTCTCGTAGAAGTGTCTCATTATTTCCCACTCTGTGTGTGTGTGTGTGTGTGTGTGTGTGTGTGTGTTTTTTTCCAGGCGGTTGCTCGTTCGACGATGGTCCCGCTCAGTGCGATTACCAACAGGACCCGTATGACGATTTTGATTGGACGCACATCAGCGCTCAGGAAGTTCCCTACCTTTCCCCTGAACTGCCTCAAGGTGACACACACACGCTCACATGCACATATACACACACACACACTCACTCACACACACGCTCACATGCACATATACACACACACACACAGACGCTCACATGCACATATACACACACACACACACACACACTCACATGCACATATATATATATATATATATACATACACACTCACTCACACACACACACACACACACACACACACACACCCCTAAAGGGTTCCACAGAACAGCCAAAAATTGTCAAAATGGTATTAAAACCCCTTTTGCTGACCTGCTTGTGAGAACACTGTTGCTAGGCAACACAGACACCGAGCGCAGGCTCGCTAATGACTCGGGCTAACAATGTAGCTAGCGCGTAGCTGTTACATGGCCTGACATCCGGACTGAAACGGAATGATCCGGAATGTCAACGTTCCTCTCAAACGTGTTGATGATAAATTATTGTTAAATCACACACACACACACACACACACACACACACACACACACACACACACACAGCTGAAATTACACAGTCTTAGCATTAACAGCTAACATGCCTGGAGTTGGCTATTTTGAGAAGCAGAAAGTAATTTAACTCGTTAATGTAGTACAAACAATAAATACAAAGATGAATAAATATACAGTCTGAAACAGTAAACAGTGTTGCTAACAAGCTAGCTAAAATGACACAATCTTATTCATAAACACAATATTATGTATAGTCTTAAGCAGATAATGGTACTTACCCGTTTGCTACCATCAGGCTAACCTTTAGCTAATGTGGCTAATAAGTTTAGTACTGTTATGAAGCTAATCATCATTAGCTTATATGGTATAATAATTAGAATTGTTAGCTAAAGTTAGGTGTAACGCAGCTAGCATTTCAATTCAGAGCTCCAAACCATAAAATAGAGTTATACTTTGCTTCATCATTTATTGCTAAATTTTAGCCCCATTAGCTAAAGGTCTGCATTAAATTAAAAGTTAGCCTGGTGTTAGCAAATAGGTAGGCAGCATTGTCTTCTAGTTACCTGCTAGCAGTATTGGATGCAGATTTTTAAAAAAAAATTATAGTTAGCGAACTTTTCACTAGGGTATTTATTTATTTTTTAATTTTTTTTTTACTTCGCTATACAATCCTTTTTTCCCCCCCATGCTAGCAGTTGTCATAAAAACAATGCTAACTACTTCAACTAGAAGCGTTAGCACAGGATATTGTGTGTAGTACTCGGGGGGGGGGTTTGTGTGTCTACAGTGTGGTCAGTAATTACTGAGATAGAAAAACTAGATTCTGTGTTTAAAAAAAAAAAAAAAAAAAAGTAAAGGTTTTGATAAGCATAGCACTGTTTTGCTCATTTTAGCGCTCTCAGTTAGTGTTACCTCATTATCTTGACGATAATCTTTTTTCAATTATTACAATCATTAATCTTGTTTACTGTTTTTTTTTTTTTTTTTCCCCACTTGTATGTAAATTCCAGGTCTGGGGGAAGGAAGCCTTATAATTTACGTAGCATACGAAGGTGTGATTTTTAGCACACGGGTGAGGAGTGTAAATCAGGTTAGCAAGACTAATACGCAATCTCAAAGCTTTTCTTCACATGTAAGCGCACCTCTGGATTAAAATTAGCCGTAAAATGGAATTTTAGCTCAGGCTTGTTAATGTAGCTAGCTTATCGTGCTAATACATGCCGCATTCCCGTCGCTAATTCTTTTTTTTTTTAAATTTTTTTTTTTTTTTTTACCCCTTCTCTTCTGAGGTTCCGTGTAATTTCTCACAGGGGTAAGGAGCTTTTCTCATTTACGTAGCCGTGCAAAACATCTCATGCAAAGACCCCGACGAATTAAAAGCACTTTAGCGCGGCTCGTTGGAGGTGACCGTGCGGAAGAAAAAGAAAGCCTGACCTTGCCTAGTCACCTCCCGAACACTTAGCCAGACTTCATTATTATTATTAGTTTTTTCCCCCACATACGAGGCTCTGCGCTTTTCACTCGCAGGTAAATTTCCTAATTAACACAAGATTAGGTAATTAATCAAGCGCAGGGACGGGGGAAGGTCACAAGGCCGAGGTTCCACGAGTGCGCCTGGATAAAAGCCTCTTTGCGGCAGAGTCCAAGTTTAGTACCATTTATTACTCTTTGTGTTAGTTTTATGTATTTATCAGCCTGCGTTCCATTCAGAGGCGGAGCAGCGGAAATAAATCAGAACGTAAAGGTCTGGGACAGAAAGAAGGGTGACCATGTCTGCATCACTAAACCTACATTAAAACCCTACGCACTGTGTCGCAGCTTCGATTACGCTAGTGAAAATGTAATGCAATATCGCATTCATGATCAAACAGCATATTGTCCAACACCGCAGTATTTCAAAACAATATGCTGAATCAGAACACCTGAGCTGGTGAATATAACACGTTATCATTAGAACAATATGGATGGAGACGTATTGAACTTTAAGAACCTTGGAACAAAAAAATTCTAAGAATAGGCTTCTAAACTTGGGAACATTGGGCTTTTTATGAAATTTAGGTTGCCCTTCTGTTCAGGGACGGGGATAAACAGAAGAACACGAGTACAGGGGCGGCAGTAATGCACCTTACTGGATGCCAACTGCCATAAAACAAGAAGAAGAAGAAATTCAGGTCCCTTACAATAAAAAGTTCTATGAGAAATATAGATCCATCAAAATATGGAACCTGGGCTCTTGGAACGTGAGGGACTGGGAATGTGGAAACTTAAAACCTGAGAATGTAGGATCCTTTAATAGCCTTAATGTGGGAGCCCCCTAATGATGGGGAGGAATTGGTTACAACAAATTCAGGGTGAAAATTGGGGGGGATGTGCCTTAGGTACAGTATGTAGTGCCCTGGGAATGTAGAGTCTTGAAACTATATATATATATATATATATATATATATATATATATAGTACTATATAAACGATGTAGTCCTGGTGATGTAGGGTAGGTTTCTGGAACTATAGAATTGTAGTAATGTAGGGCTCAGGACCTATAGAATCCTGATGGTGTTCTGGAACTATATAGTCCTGGGAATGTAGGATTATGGAATCATGGTAATGGGGTTCTGGAACTATAGAATCGTGGTAAGGTAGGTATCCTAAAGAAAATGGTTAATGAAATTTGTATCCTGGGAAGATGTACGAGGCAGTGGCCATGGGAAGAGTAGGTCTGTGGAATACAGAGTTTTGTGGATAAAGAGTCAATGGGACTTGGGGTTTTGGGAACACTCTAACCTGGAAATATAGGTTCCTGGAAAGGTAAGGCCATGGTAACCAGCCTCAGATGCAGTGTCTCCTGAGAGCTTTGGGCCCTGGGAATATAGAGTTTAGGGAAGAAGAGGACTTAGGAAAATGCAGCACTGGGAACACAGGGGTTTAGGATTACAAGGCTTTTGGAGGGGCAGTGATCTATGAATATATAGTAGATAAAATCCTGAGAACCCAGGACGCAGGAAACACTCTGTGTTAGCATTGCTTGTTTGGATGCTAATACATCTCAAACGTTTACTTGGACCTGTGAATTTGTTTTATTGTTTGTTCTTGAACATTCCACGCAGTTCTGTAAAACTGTGGTTGTTAATTAGTGTGGACCTGAAGCAAGAATGAGGGTCGTGAACGAAACACTCTTGCTAAACCACCAGCCGCTAACCCGGAGAACCGTTCTGTTTATTAGAATGTGATGAATGAGGCGAATTCCTGTAAACGTCTAATCTCTGCTCTCTGTCTTTTGGAAGCTTTTATTTTCCAAACAGACGACGGTCCTCTGGATAGCAAAAGGGATTTGGCGGGGGAAAAAAACAACAAAAAAAAACCACCCCACTCCACCCCGCTACCTATCCTCCATTTCCTCTGCCAAGATCCTGTGCTTGTGTAACAGCAGGAGAACATGATAAACGCTCATGCTGCTCTCCCGTACTGTCCTCCCTGCGCGTGCACTTCATCTTCCAGACGTCTTCCGTACTTCCTCCTGAGTCCGCAAAATTCCCCTCTTATCGCCGACGCTGAGAAATTAGCCGTGTCTGACTCGGCGCTAGCAGGATTTAGCCTTAAACTCTCAGTGAACGAACTCACGGTGGAGCGGAACGTTGGAAGGAACCAAGGTCACTAGTTTATATTAGCTTTAGTTTAGTTTGACGCGAGCATTGAACATTTATCTTAACTTTGTTTATTTAAAACAGTTATCTGTTTGGCGCCACTTTCTCTCCATGTGGTGCATTAAATAAATGTCTTAGGGTCATGGGGTCACCCAAGGTCATTGATGAAATCATGCTTCTAAGCTGCTTAGCATGATTATTTAAACTTGATTAAAACATAACGCGTTATAGGCTAAATAGTGGAAGAGGTTAGGCTAATTTTCTGGTTTGAGGGGCAATAGTTAGCACGCTAGCATTGTTCTGATTCAATGCTAGTATACGTTAGAATTTGTTTGGCTTGTTGCTAATGTTTAAAAAATAAAAATAAAAAAGAGCAAATTTTTACACTTTTCAAGTAAAACTTAGACTGTGAAATAATATTCTGTGAAATAGCTTAGCATCGACCTGGTCTCTGAACTAGCGTTAACTCTGGTTTCATGCTAGCAGCGGATGCAGAGTTTCCACCCGAGCAGCCGTGTTGCTTCTCTACTCGCACATCAAGCCCTTGCTGTACGCATTCCCGTTTCTCGTTTCACTAGGCTCGCCTTGCAGTGCATGATGGGTAGACGTCTCTCCCCGCACGCTAAACGCGGCTAAAAATGGAATTTGATTAGCGCCGCGGCTTTAACCTTTGATAGGAAGGAAAAGAGGAAGCAATAAAAAGAGATGCGTCTCGTCTGAGAGAGGAAGGCTGACAGCCGAGGATTGTGGGAGAGACAGGCGGAGAGACGTGTGCTTGACAGCCATCTTGTGATGTCTCTCGGAGGGGAGTGTGACAGCGGCCATGACACCTAGCTCATTTGTTTTGATACGCGCTGACACGCCGGCTTTCGTTTGACGACGAGAGTCATCTGGAGATAACGACGAAGCGTTTCTGCCCGTGTGTGTGTGTGTGTGTGTGTGTGTGTGTGTCGTCTTTCTCGGGTTTTCCTTTGGTTGTTGACTTATTGTGATGTTTTAAAAACAACAATTTTTTTTATTTACACTCAAATTTACCGACTGTGTCAAATAAACACACAAAACTATTTTGTTAAAAAAAAAGAAAAAAAAAGAAGCAAAGCTACATACGGTATAATTATTTTTTTTGATTGTGTCATCGATCTGATATAAAACGTTAAATAACTGATTAGTGATTAGTGTCCTCGATAAGGCACACAACTGTTTTGTTGCTCAAAAGTAAGAGCCCCCTCTCCCTCTTCACTATACACTATAACACAGCGTGATTTCTGGACACGGCAAAATAAAATAAAGTCAACGAAATTAAAATGTAATGAAATTTATTTGATTCACATTTTTCCGTATGAGAAAAGCCCCTCCCCCGGCTCTCTGGGTGGGCGTGGCTCAGGAGTAGCTCATTTACATAGACACTGAAACGTTGTCTTTGGACGAGTGCATTATCTGGAGCATTAACACACTCTCTCACACACACACACACACACACACACACACACACACACACACACACACAAGGCGGCGGCGGCGGTGTGGTTCTCAGGAGGCCAGGTCTGATCTGGAACTCAGCGCACAGGATTTGCGAACGTGTTTGTTTGCTCGACGCGCTGGATTATTTAAACGCCTTTGATTGGCTGCGAGACGCTGAGACTAATTACCGAGCTCGGCTTCGGGTCTGAGCCGGCACAACGGAGGGGAAACGAGAGATGAAAAATGTAAAGCACGTCTGAAATTATTCATCAGAACATTTCCCCGTCTCGTGTTCTCCTGCCAGAGACGGATCGAGCGCGAGAGAGAGAGAGCGAGAGAGAGAGAGAGAGAGAGGGAGGGATTTAGTGAGGGGAGAAAAAGAAACAGCTTGTTGGCTTCATTTCTTAACCTGGACGCGTCCAAATCCAAATCCAGCGTCCTGATGCCTGGAGCGTCTTTATTTACATCTGGCGTTCTGGGACGTACCACACCGCTGGATCCTGACTGCATCTCGTACGCTACAGCGACACTGATGACGCACTGATTTAAATGAGTCGGTGTCGTGACGTTTTCTTTAGGGATGGGTTTACAGAGGGGTCAGAGGTGAGGTTGTAGCTCGGAGGACGCTACGATGTGTTTTACGGCTACCGCAAGCTGCCGTGTTTTTTACATTTTTTTTTTTTTTTTTATTGTCGCTTGTGAACAAGAACAGAGTCGATGTTGTTTTGAAAAAGTTTTTTTTCTTTATCTTTTAAAATTGTTACTAAGTCGTAGCCGTAACGACGGGATTCACCCGATACGACCTCATCACCGTACCTGGGATGCCATTCGATCTGTATTTCCATTCTGCAACTATTACTATTGATTTTATAAATATACGCTACTGTCGCTCTAGCGCTCTCGCGTCAATAGCAGCTTTAGCCAATCGCGAGCTAGCGCACATGGAAGGAGCGGATAGCGCTATCCTCGGTGTGTTATATCGCTCGCGGTTAGCTGGCGTCACGTGACTTCGCCCTCCGTGGTTGGTGGCCGTAGCCTGGATGGGGGCGTGGCCTAATCATGAGTTGTAGTTGGCTACGACTTAATTAGGGAGAAACTAGAAAAAACGCTAGCGAAAATATAGATACAGTATATAAGCTAGCAAACTGAGCGCAGAACCGCTGCTTTCTAAAGTTGTTTTTATTTTTCTTGTTTATGAAGAAGGATCGTTTTGGATGAAATATTTAGCGCAGGATGCTAAGCATTAAACCAGCTGCAGCAGTGTTTTATCTTTAAATACATCACTCAGTGTAACGGCGTGTGCCGCCGCGCTGTCTGCGTGCTCAGGTCTTTTAATATGAATTATTTATATTAATATGAATAAATTATTAACAATCCAGTCACAAAAGATTACAGATAATGAGTTTATGATGATGAAGCGATACATCGTGTGGTATTCATTCACGGATCGTTTCCAAACCCAAACAGACACTTGCTTCCGTTCTTCCCTCCTTCCTTTCCTTTTTTCTTTTCCCACTCCCTTCTACAAACTTTACACCTTTTTATTGAAGCGACACGGTGTTAGGGACCGTGTGTGTGTGTGTGTGTGTGTGTGTGTGTGTGTGTGTGTGTGTGTGTGTGTGGTGTAACAGCAGGTTTCACACATTCACTCGGAGAGAAATTTGTTGAGCAGGAGCGAGACGAAGAACAAAAAAAATAAATAAATAAAAACTACGCAGGAAGAAAGACGGCACTAGAGGAGGCGGCTAAACCCCACAGCAGGGTGGAGACGCGCGCGCACACACACACACACACACACACACACACACACACACACACACACACACTCCACTAAAAGCACTCGGCGGTGTAGCGTTACAGCCTCGACACTGTGATTAAGGTTAGACACTCAACACCAGCTCTCGCCACTAATCACACACACACACACACACACACACACACACACACACACACACACACACACACACGGTTGGTTGCGCTGACACAGCTGCCTGAGTGCTAACACTCACAGGGTTTTTTAGGGCGCAGTGACATAAACACTCGTAGAGAACACGCTGTTAAAGCATGTCCACTGGGCGGAGCCTGATATTCTAATGAGCTCACCTCATCTACATTTACACGTCTTTGTCTAAGGTGCAACTTGTGACATCATCACATCATCTACTGAACCTTTACTCTCTCTCTCTCTCTCTCTCTCTCTCTCTCTCTCTCTCTGTCTGTCACTTCCCCTCGCTCCGTCTCTGTCCCTTTTTCTCTCTCAACTTCTATTTTTTCCTCTGTCTCTCTGTCCCTTCCTCTTTGTCCCCTTTCCTCTCTGACTTTGTCTCTGTATATTTCTCCCTTGCTTTGTCTGTCTGACTTACTTTCTCTCTGTTTTCCTCTCTTTCTCTTTGTCAGTCTCATGTTCAGTCTTGCTTTCTCTCTCTCTCTCTCTCTCTCTCTCACCGCTCCCCCTGTCTCTCTCCCCTCCCTGTCTCTCTCCCCTCCCTGTCTCTCTCTCTCCCCCTGTCTCTCTCCCTCCCTCCCTGTCTCTCTCTCCCCTCCCTGTCTCTCTCTCTCCCTCCCTGTCTCTCTCCCTCCCTCCCTGTCTCTCTCTCTCCCCCTGTCTCTCTCCCTCCCTCCCTGTCTCTCTCTCTCCCCCTGTCTCTCTCTCCCCTCCCTGTCTCTCTCTCCCCTCCCTGTCTCTCTCCCTCCCTCCCTGTCTCTCTCTCCCCTCCCTGTCTCTCTCTCTCCCCCTGTCTCTCTCCCTCCCTCCCTGTCTCTCTCTCTCCCCCTGTCTCTCTCTCCCCTCCCTGTCTCTCTCTCCCCTCCCTGTCTCTCTCCCTCCCTCCCTGTCTCTCTCTCCCCTCCCTGTCTCTCTCTCTCCCCCTGTCTCTCTCTCTCCCTCCCTGTCTCTCTCTCTCCCCCTGTCTCTCTCCCTCCCTCCCTGTCTCTCTCTCCCCTCCCTGTCTCTCTCCCTCCCTCCCTGTCTCTCTCTCCCTCCCTGTCTCTCTCAGTGTTGTTGATGGTGGTGATGAGTGTTTTGTAATCAGCACATGGCGTTTGGGGACAGGGAATGTTCCACACTTGGATTTAGTTTTTACAACATCAGGAGAATTCACTTGTGTGTGTGTGTGTGTGTGTGTGTGTGTGTGTGTGTGTGTGTGTGTGTGTGTGTGTGTGCGCGCGAGTGTGCGAGAGAGAGAGTGTGTTTGCATGCTTGTTTTTTTTTTTTTTGTGTGTGTGCGCGTGTGTGTGCGTATGCGTGTGTGTGCGTGTGTTGATGGCCAATCTGGCGTGTTTCTGTTTAGAGTGTTATGTTGCATATTTCTTAGTTTTATCAGCGTCTCAGATCTCGACTCGGTGATTTCACTCCTGCTGATTCACACTCAGATTCTTCAACCTATTCACCTTCTCCTGTCTCACTGTCTGTCTCACTGCCTGTCTCACTGCCTGCTGATTGTGTGTCTCCTGTCTGTCTGCCTGTCTCACTTCCTGTTGATTGTGTGTCTCCTGTCTGTCTGCCTATCTGCTTGTCTGCCTCTGTCTGTCTGTCTGTCTGTCTGTATGTTAACACTACACAGTACAGTACTCCGTACACAATATAACCTACATTTTATACAGAACATTTAACATAAACCATTTTATTTACTTTCATTAAATTTCCTTTAAATACTTAAAAAACTGATGTAAAACCGTGTGCCTTTGAGCTCTCTCTCTCTCTCTCTCTCTCTCTCTCTCTCACTCTCTCTCTCTCTCTCTCTCTCACTCTCTCTCTTTATGAATCAGTTTCTTTTTAGCAGATTTTTCCTCAGTTCTTTACTTTGTTGTTTTATTATCATGAGAATTTATATTTATAATAACACTGATGCAAAAAAAAAAAAATCTCCAGAATATGACAAGAATATATATTTTGGAAACGTTTTGGGGTAAGTTATACTGGTTGTGTGTTCATACGCTAACAGGAGGTGTGTCCGTCTGTCCGTCTGTCCGTGCTGCAGGTTCGTTCATGATGGTGGACTCGTCCCAGCATGACCCGGGCGAGAGGGCTCGTCTCCAGCTCCCCGTGATGAAGGAGAACGACACACACTGCATCGACTTCAACTACCTGCTGTACGGCACCGACGGCTCCAGTCCCGGCACGCTGAACGTCCTGGTCAAGGTGAACAAGGGGCCGGTGGCCAATCCCATCTGGAACATCAGCACACACACCGGGAACACCTGGAGGAAGGCGGAGCTCGCCGTCAGCACCTTCTGGCCTAACGAGTACCAGGTAGGTCGGTCGCTCGGTTTGATGGCGGTTACCAAAGTAACCACTTTAACACCACGTCTTCTCACACCTCCGTCTCCGCCAAGTCAGTCAGCATGACGTGCAGCACTGTGTGTTTGTCAGAGGTGACAACTCTGTTTGTGTGTGTGTGTGTGTGTGTGTGTGTGTGTGTGTGTGTGTGTGTGTGTGTGTGTGTGTGTGTAATCAGACAATTTATGCAATTAGATTATTTGCATTGGAAATGCCACACGGCTGTCAAGCTCTTCACACTCTCAGAGAGCTGCTCACACAGACACACTCACACACACTTAAAGTCAATTATGTACTCAAAACACTACTCAGGGTCAATTACATCTCACACACACACACACACACACACACACACACACACACACACACACACACACACACACGTCTCTTTCTCTTTGTCTTGGTCTCCTCTCCTATCCCTGATTTATTATGATGAATACTAATCGTTTGTGGCGTCTGTCTGTTTTTCTCATTAAATAATTCAGATGAATTAAAACACTAAACTAAACTTATTTAAAACATGTTTCTTGTGTTTATTTCACCTAATAACACTTTTTTTATTCTCTAACACAAAACCCTGCCTTCCCTGTCAACCACCAGCACGAATACCTGCGACACCCGAAGTGTGTTTTAATCATGAAACACACACGCTGACGACACTACACAGCGGGAACCATCAAACACCATCACACACGTGTTCACTACGAACAACAAAATCACTTTTAATTGTCCAACTTGTAAACAGAATTCTCTATTAAACTTATACATTTCACGGTGGCGTAATTAAAATCTCCACACTCACAGTCACCGAGCCAGTGCTGGACAAAACACCAATTTACCACCAAACATGAACAAGTAAACCTCGCAATTCACTGACAAACAGCCAGAGCTGTCCACCAAACACCACCAAACACTACCACCATCCACCAAACACCACCACCATCCACCAAACACCACCACACACCACCAAACACCACAACCGTCCAGCAAACACCACAACCCTCCACCAAAAACCACCTAACACCACAACCGTCCACCAAACGCCACCAAACACCACAACCATCCAGCAAACACCACAACCGTGTACCAAACACCACAACCCTCCATCAAAAACCACCACACACCACAACCGTCCACCAAACGCCACAACCGTCCACCAAACGCCACCAAACGCCACAACCGTCCACCAAACGCCACCAAACGCCACCAAACACCACAACCGTCCACCAAACGCCACCAAACACCACCACACACCAGCAAACACCACAACTGTGTACCAAATACCACAACCCTCCACCAAAAACCACCAAACACCACAACCGTCCACCAAACGCCACCAAACACCACAACCGTGTACCAAACACCACCAAAACCCTCCACCAAAAACCACCTAACACCACCACCGTCCACCAAACCCCACACCCATCCACCAAACACCACAACCGTGTACCAAACACCACAACCATCCACCAAAGACCACAACCGTGTACCAAACACCACAACCCTCCACCAAAAACCACCAAACACCACAACCCTCCACCAAAAACCACCTAACACCACCACCGTCCACCAAACCCCACACCCATCCACCAAACACCACAACCGTGTACCAAACACCACAACCATCCACCAAAGACCACAACCGTGTACCAAACACCACAACCCTCCACCAAAAACCACCTAACACCACAACCCTCCACCAAAAACCACCTAACACCACAACCCTCCACCAAAAACCACCAAACACCACAACCCTCCACCAAAAACCACCTAACACCACAACCCTCCACCAAAAACCACCTAACACCACAACCCTCCACCAAAAACCACCAAACACCACAACCCTCCACCAAAAACCACCTAACACCACAACCCTCCACCAAAAACCACCAAACACCACAACCGTCCATCAAAGAGCACAGCTGTCTATCAAATGCAACAGTCATCCATCAAACTGTCCAGCAAACACCACACATGTCCATCATAGACTGCAACCAAGTACACCACAACTGTCCAACACATAAATGTCGAAAAAAACACAGAGAAACAACAAATGGCATGAAAATGCATAAGCGTCTTCTCCAACATGGATCCAGGCCTCATACTGTTGGAATGTATCCATGGCAACCAGCATAACTATGCATTATTATCGCGATGTGTTTTCAGTATCGCGCGCAGTTCCCGACCGGGTTTTCATCACCACATGGGTTCTGTACAGCACTTTCCTCTCTCTTTCCTTCAGGCCGGTGTGTAATTGATCTTTTCCCGCCGTCTCTGCTCTGACCTGTTTCTCAGCGCAGCACTGACACACCTGATCACTCATCCGCAACATGGACACTGAGGACACACATTCCTCCACCACCTCCTGCACCTCGCCACGCTTTCATCTCTTTTCTTTACAATCTCTCCTCCGCCTTGCTTTTTCCATTTCCTTTCCGTATTTCTCCTTTTAATCGCCTTTTCTTCTGTTACTTTACATTATATTATCTCCAGCCTTTTATTTCTGCTCTCCTAATTCATCCTGCTTTTCTTTTTGTCTCTCGCCCACCATTCCATCCCTCCCTGCTTCTCCTTATCTTTTCACCATTCTCCCTCTTTGTCTTCTTTACCTTCCTGCCCCTCTTTTTTCCCCACCTCTTCTTTTCCACCTCTTTTCAGTCAGTCTCTTCTGTCTTTCTTTTCTGGTCTTTTCACTTTTTCTCTCCTTACGTTCTTCTTGTCTTGTTTCCTGCTTTTAATTTTTGTCCTCTCTGTCTTTTTTATCTCTTCTTTTTCGTTGCATTTTGTTTCTTCTCTCTCACTTTAAAGATATATATATATATATATATATATATATATATATATATATATATATATATATATATATATATATATAATGTGTGTGTGTGTGTCTGTCTGTCTGTCTGTCTGTGCTGAGTTGTTCCAGTGGGATTTCTTCACAGCTGGTGTGTGTATATGTGTGTATACACACGTGGACAAAATTGTTGGTACCCTTCGGTCAATGAAAGAAAAACTCACAATGGTCACATAAATAACTTTAATCTGACAAAAGTCTGACATTAATTTTAAAAAATTCTATGAATGTTAATCAATGAAAGTCAGACATTGCTTTTCAACCATGCTTCAACAGAATTATTTAAAAAAATAAACTCATGGAACAGACCTGAACAAGAATTATGGTACCCCTAGAAAATACTGAAAATAATGTGACCAAAGGGACATGTTAATTCAAGGTGTGTCCACTAATTAGCATCACAGGTGTCTACAATCTTGTAATCAGTCAGTGGGCCTATATATAGGGCTACAGGTAGTCACTGTGTTGTTTGGTGACATGGTATGTACCACACTCAACATGGACCAGAGGAAGCGAAGGAAAGAGTTGTCTCAGGAGATTCGAAAGAAAATTATAGACAAGCATGTTAAAGGTAAAGGCTATAAGACCATCTTGCACATATTATTCAGAAATTTAAGATCCATGGGACTGTAGCCAACCTCCCTGGACGTGGCCGCAGGAGGAAAATTGATGACAAATCAAAGAGACGGATAATCCGAATGGTAACAAAAGAGCCCAGAAAGACTTCTAAAGAGATCCAAGGTGAACTTCATGCTCAAGGAACATCAGTGTCGGATCGCGCCATCCGTCGTTGTTTGAGCCAAAGTGGACTACATGGGAGAAGACCAAGGAGGACACCATTGTTGAAAACAAATCATAAAAAAGCCAGACTGTAATATGCCAAACTACATGTTGACAAGCCACACAAAGCTTCTGGGAGAATGTCCTATGGACAGATGAGAGAAAAATTGAACTTTTTGCCAAGGCACATCAGCTCTATGTTCACAGATGGAAAAATGAAGCATATGAAGAAAAGAACACTGTCCCTACTGTGAAACATGGAGGAGGCTCTGTTATGTTCTGGGGCTGCTTTGCTGCATCTGGCACAGGGTGTCTTGAATCTGTGCAGGGTACAATGAAATCTCAAGACTATCAAGGGATTCTAGAGAGAAATGTGCTGGCCAGTGTCAGAAAGCTGGGTCTCAGTCGCAGGTCATGGGTCTTGCAACAGGACAATGACCCAAAACACACAGCTAAAAACACCCAAGAATGGCTAAGAGGAAAACATTGGACTATTCTAAAGTGGCCTTCTATGAGCTCTGACCTCAATCCTATTGAGCATCTTTGGAAGGAGCTGAAACATGCCGTCTGGAAAAGGCACCCTTCAAACCGGAAACAACTGGAGCAGCTTGCTCATGAGGAGTGGGCCAAAATACCTGCAGAGAGGTGCAGAAGTCTCATTGACAGTTACAGGAATCGTTTGATTGCAGTGATTGCCTCTAAAGGTTGTGCAACAAAATATTAAGTTAGGGGTACCACCATGTTTGTCCAGGCTTGTTCCATGAGTTTTTGAGTTTTCATTTTTTTTTTATAATTCTGTTGAAGCATGGTTGAAAAGCAATGTCTGACTTTCATTGGTTAACATTCATAGAATTCTTATTTATTATTACTTTTGTCAGATTAAAGTTATTTCTGTGACCATTGTGGGTTTTTCTTTCATTGACCGAAGGGTACCAACAATTTTGTCCACGTGTCCACGTGTGTACGTGTGTACGTGTGTACGTGTGTGTGTGTGTGTGAGTGTGTGTGCGCATGCCTTTTGGCTCCAGATAACAGGATAACTAAAAATCAAAGATAAATCAAAGCAAAAGCCTGTGTGTGTGTGTGTGTACTTGTACATCAGAGCTAAAACACTAGCATGTGGGGGAAAAGTGCTGAGTAGGACAAGCTATTCAATTCTTTATCATAGAACACACACACACACAAGGTGTTCAGCCTTTTAAAGCCCAATTAAGGCTTTGTTGAAGTGCTGAATTACAGCACAGTGGGAACACAGCTGAGGGGGGAGATAAGTGTGTGTGTGTGTGTGTGTGTGTGTGTGTGTGTGTGTGTGTGTGTGTGTGTGTGTGTGTATTAATGGCCTCGACAGTGAATGCTCTCAATGCTAACAACTTGATTCACTGAACCCTACCTCACTTATCTGAAGCAACCACACACATGCACACACACACACACACACACACACACACACACACACACACACACACACACACACTAGATATTGTTGTGTTTGTGTGTTTGTTTTAATTAGAACTTCAGGGTTCCACCGAGATGTTGCTTGAGCTCAAATCACACATTTTATAACACGTCATATTAAATTTATTAAAAAACAAACAAAAAAAGATTTTATTTTAATTTATTCACTTTTATTTAGTCTTCGGGTTTTATTTATTATTCAGATAAACAACCAGCGCATGAGAACTGCATGAGAACAGAGGGAAATTAAAGAGAGAAGAGAAGAAAGACGGACAAGAGATATTTCACCGCTAATGCTAAGTAGCTAAGCTAACCTGACAGGATTTACTCATCCTAGCGTTAGCTGTTTAACGCTAGCTGGTTAATGTTAGCGAACCTGCCATGTCCTACCTGTACTCTTCAAGCTTAATAAAACTTTAATCCTAAAGTTAGCTAACACAAGCTAACCTGACAGGATTTTAGCATCTTTTTCACAAATCTTCGGAATCTTCTAGTGCTTTAACACTAGCCGATTAATGTTAGCGAACGTGCCATGTCCTAGTCTTCAACTTTAATGACATTTTACCTGCTAAAGATAGCTATAATGAGCTAACCTGATAAGATTTCAGTGATCATTACTGCTAATATGAGCTACCTAAGCTAACCTAACAAGATCTTTTGTGTATGTATGTATGTGTGTGTGTATATATATATATATATATATTACACACACACATAAAATCTCATATAATATACCGCTAGCTAACACAAGCTAACCTGTCACTTGGATTAGCTTTGACCTGGATACTTGGACCTAAATTTTAGCATCTTCTCCATGAACTTTTCTAATCTCCTTCTGTCTTAACGTTAAGCTAGTTGGTCATTAATGTTAGCTGAACTGCCACGTCCTGCTCTTCAATTTAAATACAACTTTACCGTTAAAGCTAGCTATAATAAGCTAACCTGACAAGATTTCAGTGATCATTACTGCTAATATGAGCTAGCTAACATAACCTGACAGGATTTGTTATCCCCTTACATGTTCAACCTAGATAAATTGCGCTAGGCTAACAGTATTTGTATTAGTTAATCCTCTAACATAGTGCTAGCCTGCTGATTAGCTCTAACCTGACACGACTTCCATACATGTTCAAAAGCATGTAATATTGATAAAAGTATAATCTTCTAACATAATGCTAGCAAGCTGTATTGATGCTATTAATAAAAGCTAGCCATAGCTACCATGCCTAAGGCTAATACGATTTCTCACGGGGAACATCGTAACGTCTGTGCATCAATGCTAGCTAGCTGGCTAACACAAGCTAACCTGCCAGGATTTGTACACAAGTTTATAAGCTTACACTTGCTAATCTAAGTAGACTAGCATTTCATAAATCTCTACAGTTAAAGCTAGCCTCCCTGAGATAACACGACATATTCACCCACATTTAACACTCGCTTAGCTAACCGGAAAGGATTCTTGATGGTTTTTTAAATAACATTTATAAATCGTCTATGATGCTCCTAGCTAGATCATTAATTTAGGCTGCTCTGAAAGGATTGTGTTAAACCGTAATAATCTTTACCCCATAAAAGATAACTAGCTAGCTAGCATGAACTAGGCTAACAGGAAGTCATATTCATGAATAGTCACAATGTTTCTATGGTTTTCATGGTTAGCTTGTATGTGC
>CM059204.1:3228589-3236089 GCA_030347435.1 Clarias fuscus | reverse complement strand
TTCGGTAAAATAAGATCAACTACATAACTATTCATGCGGATCGACTGTAGTTTTTGTTTTGTTCTTTAAACATCTTACGATCTGATGTGTTTATTAAGCAGACACACACACACACACACACACACACACACACACACACACGAAAAAAAAAAACAGAAGTGTGTGTGTCGAAATGTGTGAAGAGAGTTGTTAATAATAATAATGATGATGATGGTGGTGATGAGGAGGAGGAGGAGGAGGATGATGATGATGATGAAGGCTGTGTGGCGCGGCGGTGCGGATGCAGTGGCGTGATGGTGCGCAGGTCTCTCTGTGTACATCACTCATGATGGATAGAATAATAAACACTGTGTGCTCTCAAAAGAGTCTACACACATACACACACACACACACACACACACACACACAGACAGGGTTATTCCACCAGAGAATACACAGAGCAGTGTGTGTGTGTGTGTGTGTGTGTGTGTGTGTGTGTGTGTGTGTGTGTGTGTGTCTGTGTGTCTGAACGTGCCCTGTGTGATTGAGTGTCGCTGATCGTTCACACACAGCCGAGTGAAAATTAATCTCATAAACTATATTCTGTCTCACCGCCTGTCTGTCTGACTGCCTGTCTCTCTCTCTCTCTCTCTCTCTCTCTCTCTCTCTCTCTCTCTGTAGGTAATCTTCGAGGCTGAGGTCGCTAACGCGAGGCGAGGTTTCATTGCGATCGATGATGTCCAGGTGCTGAGTTACCCCTGCGGTGAGTCACGTCATCATTACTGCACTTTTACACCTGATCATGTCATTAAAAGTTCAGCCAATCAAAGCAGTCCCCTTGGTGGAGTCCCCTTGGTGGGGTCCCCTTGGTGGAGTCCCCTTGGTGGGGTCCCCTTGGTGGGGTCCCCTTGGTGGAGTCCCCTTGGTGGAGTCCCCTTGGTGGGGTCCCCTTGGTGGAGTCCCCTTGGTGGGGTCCCCTTGGTGGAGTCCCCTTGATGAAGTCCCCTTGATGAAGTCCCCTTGGCCATCCTTTATTCATTAAGAAATGAACACGCTCCAGTCAACACTGTCCCTCTTCCTCTCTGAAGCAGATCCTCCACACACAGCTGGGGGCCAAAAGTTTTGAGAATGACACAAACACGAGTTTTAACAGAGTTCAGCTGTTCCAGTGCTTTTAGATCCTTCTTGTCAGACGTTACTCTGGTCTACTGAAGTATAATTACACGCATTTCATAACAGTCCAGAGCTTTTATTGATGATCACATGAGGTTTATGTAAAGCAGTGACCCTTACAGTGTTTGTCAAGACTTCTGCGATTCGCCCTGTCATGCTGCCAGTCACCTTCTGGGCCACACCCCCTGACTGATGGCGAGGCCCATTCTTACATAGTCAATGCTGGGAGTTTGTCAGAGCTTGTGGGTTCTTGTTTTCTTCGTCTACGTGTCTCCTGAGGATCGACCATAAGTTCTCAGTGAGGTCAAGGTCTGGGGAGTTTCCTGGACATGGACACAAACCTAGTCTGGATGCCACTTAGTGATAACTTTCTAACCCTTATGGCGAGGAGCTCCATCACAGCAGTAGAAGCTGGCATGGCATTACAAAAGAAAGCTCCATGATGCTGGAAAAAGCATTGTTCATTGCCAACCTCTACTTGGAAGGTCGGGAGAAGTTGCTCTTGGAGGGTGTTTTTGTACCGTCCTTTCTTCATGGCCGTGTTCTTCAGCTGAGAAGCGACACCACACATGAGTGGACTCAGGATGCTTTACTGTTGGCATGACTCAGGACTGGTGGTAGCGCTCACCTTTTCTTCTCCAGACGAACTTTTTTTTTCCCGATTTGGAAGGGGGACACTCAGAGTCTTTACTCCAGTCCTCAGCACTGCAGTCCCTGCACCACCTGGAGAGAAGTGGCTTCTCGAAACCATTTCAGCATTTGGCAGACTTGTCCTTATCCAGAGCGACTTACATTTTTATCTCATTATACATCTGAGAGCAGTTGAGGGTTAAGGGCTTCGTTCAAGAGCCCAAAAGTGGCAACTTGGTGGTGGTGGGGTTTGATCCTGGGACCTTCTGGACCTTAGTCCAACGTGTTGACCGCTGAGCTACCCACAAGTAGCTTCTTGACACCAGGCCATCCTCCACAAGTCTTGGCCTCACTGTTCAGTCCTGCCTGCTGCTATTCCTGACCTGGAGGTGCTCCGATCCCGAGCTGACCGGACTTTAGGAGACGGCCCTGGCGCTTGTGGACTTTCTCGGGCACCTTGAAAGCCGCCTTGACAAGAAATAAACCTCTCTCCTTGAAGATAAATGGTTGATTCAGGTGCATTCTTTCTAGCAGCGATATCCTTGACTGTGAATTCCTTTTTGTACGAAGCAGTGATGACTGCACGTGTTTCCTTGCAGGTAGCCTTGGTTAACAGAGTAAGAACAAGGAATTTCAACCGCCGCCCTCCTGTTAAAGCTGCCAGTCTGTTATTCTAACTCGATCAGCATGACGGACAGAGTGATCTGCAGCCTTGTCCTCGTCAACACTCTCATTTGTGTCATTCTCTCGGGCATGATGGTGGGCGGGGCTAGAGCGAGGAACAGAACGAATATTCAAATCATATGCAAATCACTACATACATACATCTCAGTGCTACATTTATAATGAGGGGGCTGTGATTGGCCAGCAGAGCTGTCAGTCACTTTATCTACACCCAGTATGTTTGTAATTTTGTTTTTTTTTGTTTTGTTTGTTTGTTTGTTTGTTTGTGTGTGTGTGTGTGTGTGTGTGTGTGTGTGTGTGTGTGTGTGTGTGTGTGTGTAGATAAATCACCTCATTTCCTGCGTCTGGGTGACGTGGAGGTAAACGCAGGACAGAACGCCACCTTCCAGTGCATCGCCACCGTACGGGACGCCGTCAATAACAAACTCTGGCTACAGGTACGGAATCAAAACCCTAATCAATTATTTTACATTTAAAAACAAACTAATTAAGAATAAAAGAAAAGAAAAAATAAATAAATAAATATATATATATATAAGATTGAAAAGAGAGCATTCGCTTTTGATGTTTAAGGTAAAAGTAAGAAATTAGAAAGAAACTAAAAAAGAAAAGTGTTAAATAAATGAATGCAAAAAAACATTATATTAAATATTTGTTTTCAGTCTGTCACATTCAAAGTCATGTAAACGTTTATTTTTTAAATGAATGAAAATATAAATATGTACAAAAATAACGAAACAAATAGAAAATTACGAAAAAAAAATAAAGATGAGCTTTTAAGCTTTAAATGCTTTAATTATTCAAAATTAATTACAAAAATACTGTAAATACATAGGCCATTTAAATAAACTTTTATTTAAATAAAAAATTTAAATGGACTAAAATAATAAATAAAATAAAATGTTAAATAAAAATAATTGAAATTAAAATATTTTTTTTTACATTTATATATTTAAAAATGCAGATTAAAATGAATAATTCTATAAAACAAACAAACAAAAAAAAGATGTAAAAAGGTTGCGTTGGGAAAGTAGACCCAGCAAAACAAACAAACAAACAAACAAACAAAAAAAAAATATTGTACTAGAAAAACGGTAAACAAATTATTGAAAAAATCAACGGAAAACTAAATGTTCGAAATGTGCTTGTTGTAACGCCTTGGCCAATCAGATCGCTCCGATTAACGCTGAACGGTGCTGAGACGCAGTGTGTACAGGGCCGTGGATACGAGCGTCCGCTAGAGGACTACATGTTCTAACTCTAATCGAACCCGGGACGTTAAAAACCTTCTACACGTGTAAAAGTAAAAAAAAAAAAAAAGAAAATTTCTATAAATGACTTTTTTCCAATTTGCGGGAGAGCGGAGCCTTGGGCGCTGTTCAACACGCAGAGTGTTTGATGTAGAAACTGAACGATCAAAGAGTGTTCCTTCAGTGCTGCTTACACACACACACACACACACACACTCTCTCTCATTCTTCCTGCTGGGAGAAGGTGGCGTTGTACTTCAGAAGGTGCTGAGGTGTGCAGTAACGCGACTCGACCCTCGGCAGCGACCTGAGCTCAGGCTTCACGCGGAGGGACCATATATCAGCACTTTCATTCAGACATCTATTCACACGTCTGTGAACACGTTTACTGACGCGTCTGATGATCGCAGGGAAGTGTTTATTGACATGTCCGTTGGCGTGTGTATTAACGTGTATTGATACCACTGTTGACACGTATATTAGCACATCTATTGACATAGATTGACGTGTATTATAGCATTATAGTCTTGAGATCACATACTGACACCTTGTCTATTAACATGTGTATTAACACCTCTATTAACGTCCATTGACACCTCTGTCGACACGTGGATTGATGAATCTGTGGACATGTGGATTGACACGTGTATGGGACACATGTATGGACACATGTGTGGACACGTGT
The DNA here is from genome assembly GCA_030347435.1 of Clarias fuscus. Lineage (NCBI taxonomy): Eukaryota > Metazoa > Chordata > Actinopteri > Siluriformes > Clariidae > Clarias > Clarias fuscus. Next base: position 3,231,688 of record CM059204.1, on the reverse strand, counting down.
ATCGATGAATCTGTGGACAGGTGGATTGAGACCTGTTGTAGTAATAAATCTGCCGACACGTGGATTGACACGTCTTTTGGACACGTGGATCGATGAATCTGTTGACACGTGGATTGACACGTCTGTTGATATATTTATAGATATGTGTATTAAAACATAAATACGGATACCTCCATTAACACGTTTGTCATGCCTCTATTGACACGTGTACTGATGATACCCGTTTTGACACGTGTACTGATGGCTCTATGCGCTCCAACACAACTACTGACACGTGTCTGTTTCAGATAAAACGTTTCTTTTATGGTTGTAGTGTTTGTATTATTTTTAAAAGTTTGATTTCACTTTTCTTCAAAAGTTGCATCAGTTGTGTAAAGTTGTGCTGTTTGGGTTTCACCTCTTATATACACACACACACACACACACACTAATCAGTGTGTGTCCTCTCATTAAACCTGAACCTGTCATACAGAGAGGATGGGAGACACACACATAGTACATACATACACACTTTCTCCCTCCCATTCTGACACACACTTGCATACACACACACACACACACACACACACACACACACACACACACACACACACACACACACACACACACACACACACACACAGTGTGAGCTTGTTACTCCTGACAGGAAAAAGTGTGAAGTAGATGAAGAGGTGAAGAAACTTGGTGTGTGTTGAACTTTTCATTGAACCGTCTGTCTGTCTGTCTGTCTGTCTGTCTGTCTGTCTGTCGTTCCCTGTGTGTATTGGTCTGTCTGTCGTTTACACTTTCCCTCTGTCTGTCTACTTGTCTGTTCTTTGACCTGCCTTTGACATTTGTCTGCTTCTTTTCTCTCCATCCCTCCACTTGTCTATCTGTCTGTCTGTCTATCTGTCTGTCTGTCTGCTGCCTACCCCACTGTTCATCTGTCTGTTTCTTATTTTGCCTGCATGTCTGTCTGTCTTTGTGCCCATCTCTCTGCCTGTCTGTCTGCCTGCCTGTCCATCTGTCTGTCTGTCTGCCTGTCTGTCTTTGTGCCTGTCTGTCTGTCTGTCTGTCTGTCTGTCTGTGTGCCCATCTGTCTGTCTGTCTGTCTGTCTGTGTGCCCATCTGTCTGTCTGTCTGTGTGCCCATCTGTCTGTCTGTCTGTCTGTCTGTGTGCCCATCTGTCTGTCTGTCTTTGTGTCCATCTGTCTGTCTGTCTGTCTGTCTGTCTGTGTGCCCATCTGTCTGTGTCCATGTTTGTCTGTTTTTCCATTTGTCTCTGTCTTCCTTTCTGTCTGTCCCCTTTTATGTCCCTCTGTTTGTCCATTTGTTTGCCCTTCTCTCTACATCTCCTTGTCCATCTGTCGTTCTTTCTATCACTGTCTTCTTATCCTCTTTTCTTGTCCTCCGTTTGTCTGTCCATCTTTTTTCGATCCAGGTGGTGTGTGTGTGTGTGTGTGTGTGTGTGTGTGTGTTTGCGCTAACGCTGCGTCCTGACCTTTTCTGTTCCAGTCAGGATGTTTTTCGGTATAAATTTCAGTCTTGTCAGAAATGTAAGGCTTTTTGTAGCGTTGAGGCCAATGTAATGCTAGTTAGCGCTAGCGTACCGTCTTAAAGGCGCAGTGAGTGATTTGCATTAATATAAATAAATTTTACAAGTTTAATGAAAAGTCTTGAAGTGTTTTTGCGGTGTGAGATCTAAAGCGGGTTTGTAATTAACACGGACTCGAATCTTTCCTGCGTGTTACTCGACGTGTCATCACCTGCGCTCACTGGAGGAGATGACGAGAGTGTTTGTTTTTTTTGTTTTTTTTTGGTTGTTGTTTTGGTTTGATTTTGTGCCAAGTTTCAGCAGATTGTGCCGAAAACCCGAGGGTGCGAACACCTCCCAGAAACCATTACAGGGGAAAAAAACACCGAGGTGGAGCTGTTAGCACAGTCTGACACTGCATATTAGCATGACTAGCATCTGTGCAGGATGTCTCACACAACACCGGCTCTAAGGAGACCAGATCAAACATGCAGATGTAAATCTACAGCTGTATTCGCTGTCCTTCATTATTACAGAATAGATTAAAATATAATTAATATAAAACATGATTATACGTTTGACTGCTACTTTTTGGGTGCTGATTTGTTTTCCTTTGAAAATCCATGCCGGTTTGAATAAAACAGGTTCAGGGAGTAGATGGACAGATGGATGAGTAGATTGACTGGCAGATCAGTAGATGGATAGAGACACAGGTAGGTGGACAGACAGACAGAGTTGAATATAGGGACAAAAAGATAAGTAGATGGACAGATAGACGAGTAGATGGACAGAGGGACGAGTAGATGGACAGAGGGACGAGTAGATGGACAAAAAGATAAGTAAATGGACAGATATATGAGTAGATGGACAGATATACGAGTAGATGGACAGATATACGAGTAGATGGACAGATATACGAGTAGATGGACAGATATATGAGTAGATGGACAGATAGACAAGTAGAGGGACAGACGGACGAGTAGATGGACAGATATATTAGTAGATGGAGATACGGATGAGTAGATGGACAGACGGACAGGTAGGTGGACAGATATATGAGTAGATGGACAGATGGACAGATGGACAGGTCGGTGGACAGACAGATGGACGAGTAGGTGGACAGGTATATGAGTAGATGGACAGATGGACGAGTAGATGGACAGATGGACAGGTAGGTGGACAGACAGATGGACGAGTAGGTGGACAGGTATATGAGTAGATGGAGAGACAGACGAGTAGATTGACAGACGGATGAGTAGCTGAACAGACAGACGGACAAGTAGATGGACAAAAAGATGAGTAGATGGACAGACGGACAAGTAGATGGACAGACGGATGAGTAGATGGACAGATAGATGGATGAGTAGATGGACAGATGATGATGCTGATTGTTCGCTCAGGATCTGTTTGTGTTTTTTGTGTAGACGAATTAGATCTGTCCTGTGTGTATATTAGAAGTAAGTGTTTGTGTGTGTGTGTGTGTGTGTGTGTGTGTGTGTGTGTGTGTGTCAGAGGCGGAATGGAGAGGACATCCCAGTTGCGGAGAAGAAGAACATCAACCACAGGAAGTTTGCTGCGTCGTTCCG
>CM059204.1:3221089-3223589 GCA_030347435.1 Clarias fuscus | reverse complement strand
TTAAGTGTGTGTGTGTGTGTGTGTGTGTGTGTGTGTGTGTGTGTGTGTGTGTTTGGATTTTTAGTTAAAGAGTTGGTGAAAAGAAGACGTTAGGATTTTAATTACAAGTCTAACGCGTCCTCTGTGATCATGCTGATTTAGCAGAAAACACACACACACACACACACACACACACGGCCACTTTTCAATTAACCCACCCTTTTGCTTTCGTTAACGAACCCCATCTTGCCGCAGGTGGGGTCAAAGGTCAATCTCAGTTTTTTTTTTCCCCCCTGACGGTGCGTTTCTGTTTTAATTGAATGAGCTCGGTCGCTAAACGACATTGTTGTCAAGGTGAAAAAAAAAAAAAAAACATGAGCTGCCTAGTTAATGTCCTCACCGTTCTGCATCAACAAGGGCGGAGCTTAGCTTCAGCAAATAACAAATCTGATAGACCACTTGAACTTGACGTCTTTATACAACAAGGTGCTAATAACATACGCCGCAGTGCGCTAATGTTAGCTAGTGATGTGTAGCTAGCTTGGATAAGGGTAATTAGCAGACTTAGCAGAAACTAACTCTCCAGAATTGTGAGTTCACATTAGCTTTCGTAACATATATGTAAATGTCTCGCTAGCTCAGAAACATTATATTTAGCTTTTACGTGTCCGACTTTGCTCTGTTTTGTTCCCGCATGCGACTCACGCTAATGTACCCCCGAGGCTGACGGCTAAACATTTTGGGTCAGATTTCCACCCCAGTTCAGGTTCCTGAGCTTAATGCAACTTCCCCAGAAGGATGATCGCTAAAATATCTCCAGCGGCTAGCATCAGTCATGGATGTTATTTTGGGTTTCAGTGTAGCTTAGCTTAGCTTTCAGGGTTACTCTGAAGCGCTGACATGACTCCAGATGGCTATGCTAACTCGTGTGACTAGCATCTGTTATAAGGGATGTAGCTCTGAAGCTATTATGCAGGTTTATTCATAGCCTCACATTAATTTAGTGTTAGCATATGTTACGCTAACTAAGAGAAAGCGAAACTAGCTTGTATTAGTTTTGGAAGATTTTTTCGTGTAAATCTTACAGACCTTACATTTTATTTTATTTACGAAGGTTTACTCTGAACCACTGACATGACTTTAGACTGCTATACTAACTAGCATAACTAGCATCTTGAATGTTAGCATTTATGTTCATGTTTTCTCCAGGTCACATGATCTCACTTTGACAGACACTTAATTCCCTTTTTGTTTTTAAATTTGGTAATGAGCGGTGAAACGCTTCTGCAGCCGCAAAAAGCCTCCCGGTGGGAAAACACTCACACACCACACACACACACACACATACAGAGGGGATAGAGGGATACAGCAACGGTTCATTACACTTCATGTCCTGTGGCGTTTAGAAAGTCGCACTACACATCTGCACAGAACTACCTTAAAACACACACACACACACACACACACCAGACGGATGTTTTATTTACGCGTGTCCTCGCGGGCAGCAGCTCGTAAACACAGACCGTTTTTCCATCATGTAGCTACAGGATGTTTACAGCATGCCCCGACTGGCCTCCACACACACACACACACACACACACACACACACACACACACACACACACACACACACACACACACACACACACACACACGTCCCCACAGACAGACCTGTCCTGCTGTTAACAGCTCTGTTAGTCCATGGAGGGTCCTGCTGTTTCTCCCAGGCTATCATCACTCCATATCTTCTCTTCTTTCATGACTCTCTTGAATTCTTTATCTATTTGCTTTTCTTTATCTTCCTTCTTACTCTTCCTTTCGGCACTGTTTCACTCCCTCATCTTCCATCCCTCTCGTTTCATTCTTTTTTCTATCCTTTAACATTCCTTGACTCATTCCTTAGGACTTCTCTCATCCTTTCTTCATTTCCTATTCCTGTGGTCCTTTTAACTTTTCTTTAGTTTCTTCTTTCGTTTTTTTTCCTCCAACATTCCTTCATTTCTTTCCTTTTCCTTCTCTAATTTTCGAGGTATTCTTCTATTGTTCTTTCATCCGCCATTCCCTTCATACGGTCGTCATTCTTGTTTCCTGGTTGCCCGGTAAACTCTGGTGGTTAGGGGTAGTGTGGAGGAGAGTGGAGTAAATTGGATGTGTGTGAGCTGGAGGTTTTAGCAAATGGATTGATGTGACCTCATGGATCGGTTTGCTCTCGGAGGGTCGAGTCGATTTGTTCACAAGTCACAGTTTCTGAACAAGAACATCAGGTCAAGAAGTCATGGATGCATCCGCTCGATCTTCTGTATCAGTGTTCCTGTAGGTTGGGGTGGGGTTTTAGCCAGATCTTCTTCAACGTCTGGAGTTTCACAAGCGACCATGGTACTTGACCCTTGGCCCTTGGTTGAGCTGGAAGGTGAAGCAGAGACCACTAGTTTATCTGGGGGTCAGTCTTGGCAGCATGATCCAGGAAGTACCTCGGCTTCCTCACAGCTTGTTTCATAGTAGCTGACGTCAATTTTCTTCG
>CM059204.1:3186089-3211089 GCA_030347435.1 Clarias fuscus | reverse complement strand
TAAGACAGTGTGGGAATAAGAGCCGCAGCGTCAACACTCAGAGAAACGTGTAAGAGCATCATGAGTGTTATAATACTACAAGTCATATAGAAAACTTCATGAGTAGGAGAGTGTAAACGCTTTATAGGAATGTTGTAAGAGTATCAGTTCAGTAAGAAGTCATAAATCAGTGATGTTTGTTGTGTTGGTTCCGCTGCAGCTCCCATTCTGGAGGAGTACGACGGGAACGAGGCGATCCTCAACGACACCGCCACCACCATCACCGTGCTGCTCAAACCCGCGCAGGCTAAAGGAGCGCCCATCAGGTGTGTGTGTGTGTGTGTGAGAGAGAGATTATTATAGTTTTGCGTGTTGTGCTTTTTGCCCTAATCCTTGATTTTGGCTCTTTAAATTAGTTATTTGATTGTAGATTAGACTTCAACAGTCTCCAGTTTTGAGTTTTTTCTAGCTGTGTCGTGGGTTTGACTCTCGGGCGTTAGACTTACTCCCGGCCTAGTCACAGGTGAGAAAGTCGTCCTTTAGTCGGGGTTGGGGTTTGTTTTTGCTGCCGCTTTGAGCTTGATAATTTGGTGTGATTTTAGTTCCTGGTCTTTTGGGTTAGACGCTGCCAGTATTGACACAGAACATTGACGGCGTTCCGCACTGTGGAACACCTGACTCTCATTTGTCAGATAATCTTTTATGCATGCTTGAAATGCAGTTCTGGTTAAGTTTGTATATCTTCATATAAACATAATTTTAGCTTTGAAACATTTTATTTTAGTTGAAATTTATTTTGAAGGTAGTTTTACATCTTTTCGTATCTTGTAAAAAATAAAGAAGAAAGTGAAAATGTCTGATAAAAATAGTCACATTGTTAAATAAATTATAATAATAACAGGCATCAATTATGTCAAATTACGTACAGATACCAAATATAAGAAGAAGAAAAAAAATATATATATATATATAATTAAGTCTGTTTCTAGTGTGTGTGTGTGTGTGTTTCTAGGTACGTGTATTACTTTTTATTAAGTGTAAATTTCTCTTTTTTTTTTTTTTCTTTAATAAAGGTTAGGATTTATATTTAGAAATAAGCATAATGATCTGCAAATAGAAAAGAAAATGTCACTTAAGTAACACTAAAATATGTGTAGAAATAGTGATGTCTTAGCAGGTCTTGTATAAGAATGATATAATAATACATTTTATTTATAATGCACTTTATATTTGAAGCAAATCTCAAAGTGATACAAATTATTTCAACCCAAAATCCCTGATAAAAAGGTCAGTTTTAAGAGCAGATTTACAATCATCAACACTCTGGAAGAGCGTTCCATAGTCTAGGTGCCGCCGAGCAAAAAGCCCGATCTCCCATAGGATGAAGCTTGGTCTTCGGAGGTTTCATAAGATGACCTGAGACAGAGCTGAGGTTGCGTGTAGCTGTATATGAAGTGATAAGTTCTTTGAGATAGGGAGGGGCATCCCCATAGATGCACTGGTGGGTACCTTGTATTCAATTCTGGATGAAACAGGCAGCCAATGAAGAGACTTGAGGATGGGCGTAATAGGACCATATTTACATGCTCGCATCAGGATCCTAGCAGCGCAGTTTTGAATGTACTGCAGCTTTTGAAGGCTTGTTCCAGAAGTCCCAATGAGGGGAGAGCATTGCAGAAGTCCAAACACATGGACGAACTTTTCCGCATCTGCAAATGTAAGTGCTGGACGCAGTTTAGCAATGTTCCTGAAGTGAAAATAAGACGTCTTACACAGATGTTTGTGTAGGTTACTAACAGATGTCGACAGTGGGATATTCTGACCAGAAAAGGTGATGCTAGTGATGTTGGATGTCCTAACCTGGTGTGGGGTGCCTGCTAAAATAGCTTCAGTCGTAGAGCTGTTCAGCTGCAGGAAATTTAGCTTCATCCATGACTTCACCTCCTCCAAACAGAGGGTCAAAGTGGGTGATGGCGGAGTAGATGAGGAGGTTGAGTTTATCCTGAGGTAAAGCTGAGTATCATCAGCATAGCAATGAAATAAAAAATTTTTGTGCCGGCTGATGACACAGCCCAGAGGAAGCTTATGCAGTATAAACAACATGGGGCCGAGCACTGAGCCCTGAGGAACACCACAGGTAACACTGTGTGTAGTTGATTCAGAGTTCCCAGGGCAACATGCTCTGTTCTTCCAGCAAGATGAGATGAGAGCCAGTTGTAAACAGAGTCGGAGAGACCTACAGTATGACGTAATCTGTGAAGAAGAATGTTGTGATCGACAGTATCAAAGGGCCGAGGTTAAATCCAGCAGAATGAGGAGTGACTTTAATCATCTATTTCTCAAAAGAAGCAAACGATACAAGAAATGTATACATAAAATTTATAAACATTTGTCTAGAAATAAGCTTAATCATGTTATATTAGCTTTGTTGTAATTTTAGGTTAAGACATTTTTTGTAATTTGATTGGATTTAAGATTTTTCTTTTCCTTAAATTCAGATTCCATTTATTTTTGGCCAAAGTTTTAGTTTCATTTAAGGTCTTGTCCTGATCCTGACGTGATGTTATGTTTTTGAGTTGGATATGAGCTAGCTGTGGTTTCATCTAAAACTGGGAATTAACCCTCACAGTTTTCTGAGAAGATGTTTGCAATGAAGCGTGTCACGTTGCAGAGCGAGTAAGGTTTAGCTTTTTATTACGTTATTAGCACTTTGTTAACTTTTCTTTAGAGGCTTTATCTGGGCAAGGTGTTACTCTTATATAATGAGAGGGTTGTTATTCTCAGCAGATCTTCGAACAGCATGATGATGTCTTTCAGAAGGTCAAGGTCGACCAGGTCATGACTCTGTTACTGTTGTACTTTCTTATTTCATTCTGTACATAAGAACGCAGCTCTCGTTCATACTTTGTAACATTGAACTATGGGGGTGTAATTGCGTTTTGCACGTCTGTGTTCTGCTATAAAAGAGAAAGTGTTTGTAATCAGACTGATCTAGATAAGCAATGGGTTTCCTTTTGTGTGTGTGTGTGTGTGTGTGTGTGTGTGTGTGTGTGTGTGTGTGTGTGTGTGTGTGTGTGTGAGGGATTATAGCAGATATTGTTGACAGATTAAAGGGATTAAAGCGTATCAGCATTGTTAAGTCTCGTGTCTTTACGCTAAGCCCTGATTGGGATTCGAGAGATCGTCACCGCCGCTTTGCGAATTATTAAAAATCGCTCCTCACAGATTCTGCATTATTTATTCATTCATATATTTATTTATTCATTTATTTATTTATTCCTTCTCTAACTTTGTGTTGTGATAAATTTTCCCGTTCATTTTTGACAATGTGCGCTCTGTCGTCATGCAGACTTAGCTGGTGAGAGAGACAGACAGCCTTGTTGTTTACAGGAGAGATAGTTAAGGTGTGTGTGTGTGTGTGTGTGTGTGTGTGTGTGTGTGTGTGTGAGAGAGAGAGCGCGAGACAGAGAGACCATCTGCTGTGGTCATTTGTAACAGTTTGCCATTGACAGGTGAGACAGACAGACAGACAGACAGACTGACAGACAGAGTGTTTTAAGGGACTGGCAGTCCATCTGTAGAAATATTATGGGATGCTGGATCGTTAAACTCAAACACACAACACACACAGATTGCTGGTTTATTGACTTGCTTGTTTTTATTTTGGTATTTTTTAAAGAGGTTATACAGAGCATATGCGGACGGAGGGAGAGAGATTGGACAGACAGACAATGAGTATAGAATATTAATGGACAGGTGACGATAGGCAGACAGAGAGGCGAGTAGGTGGATAAACAGATGGATAGACAGAGATGGAACAAGGGGATACAGATAAATGGAGACACCTGCCAGGTAGACATGTAAATGGATGGACAGACTAGTAGGCAGTTGGACAGGTAGATATAAATGGACAGGTAGACAGGTGGGTTTTTGGGTGGATAGACAGGTTGATGGATGGACAGCTAGAGTGGTTGGGGTGATAGAAGACTAGTTGGTAGATGGACAGGTAAATAGACCGACAGAAAAATAGGTGGCAAGATGGACAGATGGACAAGCAGGAAAAAAGGACAGGTACACAGGTGGGTTGATAGACATAATGGTAGATACATGGACACAGATGGGTTGATGGACAGGTGGACAGACGGGTTGATGGACAGGTGGACAGGATGATGGATGGACAGGTGGACAGATGGGTTGTTAGACAGGTAGACAGATGGGTTGTTAGACAGGTAGACAGATGAATAGGTAGACAGATGGATAGGTGGACAGGTAGACAGATGGGTTGATAGACAGGTAGACAGATGGATAGGTGGACAGATGGTTGATGGACAGATGGGTTGATGGACAGGTGGACAGATGGGTTGATGGACAGGTGGACAGGTGGGTTGATGGACAGGTAGACAGATGCATAGGTCGACAGGTAGACAGATGCATAGGTGGACAGGTGGGTTGATGGACAGGTAGACAGATGCATAGGTGGACAGGTGGACAGATGATTTGATAGACAGGTGGACAGATGATTTGATAGACAGGTGGACAGATGATTTGATAGACAGGTGGACAGATGATTTGATAGACAGGTGGACAGATGGATAGGTGGACAGATGATTTGATGGACAGATGAACAGATGGGTTGATGGACAGACTGGATAAACTGTCCGTGCAGCTACAGGTAGGTGATGTCGAGGGGGAAGTTGAAATGAAGCGGTAATGAGCAGAGAAACCTCTCCCTCCTACCCGCGGCTCACCTTGAGGGAAGCGCCTGTGCTGATGCGAGCTGTAATTACGTCCTGATTATTATCTCATAATGCTAAAGTAATGAGGTAATGGATGTGTGAGGAGATTTATACAGCATCACGTATTCATTTATCAAAGTCGGTGTAAAGATGTGTGTGAACAGGAGGGATCAACAGCACTACTACCCTCTCTTTATATTCCGCCTGGACTCATTGCTCGGTTGGTTGTGTGTCAGTGCCTACCAGATTGTAGTGGAGGAGCTGAACCCTCACCGATCGCGCAGGGACGCCGGGCCCCTCGAGTGTTTCCAGGTGCCCGTGTCCTACCAGACGGCCTCCAGCTCCGGCTCTCCGTACTACTTTGCGGCAGAGCTTCCTCCTGGGAGTCTTCCAGAACCGGCTCCTTTCACCGTGGGAGACAACAAGACGTACCGCGGCTACTGGAACGCTCCGCTCGCCCCACGCAAAAACTACAACATCTACTTCCAGGCAGTGAGCAGTGTGGAGAAGGTCAGCATCCATGGACACACACACACACACACAATGATTCTCAGTTGGAATGTATTACTCATTGCCGCTGTCCCGCATTCTGATTCAATAGAGTAAAATCTATTAATGCACACGTCACTTCACTTAATGGTGCACTTAGTTTCTTTTCCCGTAACGTACGCACTGCTTCAGACATCGCTTAGCAAAGCTTTAGTACATGCATTGGAAGATTTTAACATCTAAAGTTTTCTACATGTAAGGTTTTTAATGACAAGAGATGCTTCTTTAGAAAAGATATAAAGAAATCAGGTAACGTTAGCTAATGTAACTGGAAGGATTCTCTCTGAATTAAATCAATGATGTCATTAGTATTTAGTGTAAATAGTTTTATCATTTAACACCGAGTGATTATAGATAATCAACTTGCATAAAGTGCACTTTTGTTTGAGTCCCTTCACTGTCTGTGCTTGGAGTTTTCTTTTACTCCTTGGACACACACACATATCCATTTATCCATCCGTCTATCTACATTTACAATACGTCTGTCCATCCACCCACCCATACAAACATTTATCCCTCCGGCCGTCTGTCCATCCACCCATATTTCCATCACACACCGTCAAACATGCATACACACATTTATCCAACAATCCATTCTTTCACCCCTCCATTCATCCACACACACTCCTGCTAGGTGAAGTTAACAACATTGATCATCAGGATCATGCACCCAAGGCTCACGGGGACCAAAGGACCAGACCAAACGTCTGGACCGATCCCACAGAAAAAAAAACAATGCAACACAAATCACTCATCATCTATAACGTTTTTATCCTGTATTCAGGGTTGCGGGGGGGCTTGGAGCCTATCACAGGAGACTTGGAGCACACCCTGGACAGGGTGCCAATCCATCGCAGGGCACACACACACATACACACAGTCACAGGCAATTTGGGAACGGCAATTAGCCTAATCTGCAGGTCTTTGGGAGGAAACCGGAGCACCCGGAGGAAACCCACCAAGCACGGGGAGAACATGCAAACTCCATGCACATAGAGGCAGGAATCGAGCCTGGCCGGGAATCGAACCCGGACCCTGGAGGTGTAAGGCGCCAGTGCTAACCACTGCACCACCATGCCGCCCGTCACACAAGTCACCTAGCAATAAAAACCCACCACACACTGGGCCCATCAGGCAACGAGTCCATGGCCACTGACCCAGCCTCCAAACCCCAAACAAATCCCAAACCGATCGAGCCCCATGGGATATGCCGGACAAACAAGTCCCATCCACGGAGGCCCCGCCCACAGCGAACAGAACCCAAATGATCCCCTACGAACATCCTCGTGCCAGACACCACAGGGCCCTGCAGAACAACCCCCCGGTGGGGCCAAGTGGATTTACTGTTCATACATGCTTACAGACATCCATTTATTTATCAATTCACCCGTCCATTTGTTCATTCATCCATCCTACATCCAGCTATCTATACATTCATCCCTCCATCAATTAATTGATTGATTGATTAAATAATTAATTCTTTCAGCAGAGATGCCCAGATAAACATGATTAAAATTCTCTCTCTCTCTCTATTTTTTTTTCTTTGAATCTTTCACAATTCATCGTGTTCCTGAAAACAATAATGTGGAATAATTTTGAATTTCAAATGCATGCTGATTGATAATTAGTTTAACTGAGATCTTTCTCTGTGTGTGTGTGTGTGTGTGTGTGTGTGTGTGTGTGTGTGTGTGTGTGTGTGTGTGTGTTACTTTTTATTTTCCTCCACAGGAAACGAAGACGCAGTGTCTGAAATTGGCATCTAAAGGTGAGAACCTGCTTTATTGCTTTTCATTCCGAGGTTCTCTTCGGAATGGTGGGACCGGACATATTGCTTATTTCCTGTCTCTTGCTCTCATGCCGACATGGACAGTCTGACACACACACGCCCACACACACACACACGCGCGCGCGCGCGCACACACTCGCGCTGTCTCTTTGCAGTGAAAGCTTATTTGTGATCTCCGTGACATATTTGCTGGTGAAGCACCTTGCTCTGCTGATGTGCTGTTTTCACGGCTGCGTGAGGACAAACCGAGCCAATCGCCATGATTTGTGCTTCATCAGAGATTTTCAATAATCCGCACTTTTCATCTGTCTCCTAAAATATCAGACAAGTGGTGATCTGCGCCAGCGTGCACTCATCTCCTCAAATTAATGTGCTAGAACACTGGCTCAGCCTTCCGCTACAGCCCAAGAAACATTCCTTAAGATATTCTTAACAAATGTGTGGCCACGATTCTAGACTACACATGATTTACAGTAAAGGAATTATATAAAAACCTCATTTTAATACAACATGTGGACTAATCCTGCTCGCTGCTATCTATCTGTTCCCTAAGCCCAGTGTTCCCTACGTCTAATGTGTCTTCAGTTCAGTGTCCCCCAAGTCCATTCCTCCCTCCACCCAATATGTCCTAGTCCAGTGTCCCTTAGCTCCATGTTCCCTCAGCCCAGTGTTCTAGAGTTTCATAAGTCTAGTGTGTAGTCATCGCCATGTCCCCTTAGCCGGACAATTCTTTAGTTCTGTTTCTACATCTTTGTGTTCCTTCAAATCTTTGTTTTCCCTCAGCCCAGTTGTCCCTCCCACTGGTTGCATCTTTCCCAACTGACCCTTTGCCCAGTTGTCCCTCAGCCTGGTCGTCTATTAGTCTGGTAGTCCCTCAGCCCAGTTGTCCCTTCCACTGGTTGCATATTTCCCCTCTGTCCCGTTGCCCAGTTGTCCCTCAACCTGGTCGTCTATTAGTCTGGTAGTCCCTCAGACCAGTTGTCCCTTCCACTGGTTGCATATTTCCCCTCTGTCCCTTTGCCCAGTTGTCCCTCAGCCTGGTCGTCTATTAGTCTGGTAGTCCCTCAGCCCAGTTGTCCCTTCCACTGGTTGCATATTTCCCCTCTGTCCCTTTGCCCAGTTGTCCCTCAACCTGGTCGTTTATTAGTCTGGTAGTCCCTCAGACCAGTTGTCCCTTCCACTGGTTGCATATTTCCCCTCTGTCCCTTTGCCCAGTTGTCCCTCAACCTGGTCGTCTATTAGTCTGGTAGTCCTTCAGCCCAGTTGTCCCTTCCACTGGTTGCATATTTCCCCTCTGTCCCTTTGCCCAGTTGTCCCTCAACCTGGTCGTTTATTAGTCTGGTAGTCCCTCAGACCAGTTGTCCCTTCCACTGGTTGCATATTTCCCCTCTGTCCCTTTGCCCAGTTGTCCCTCAACCTGGTCGTCTATTAGTCTGGTAGTCCTTCAGCCCAGTTGTCCCTTCCACTGGTTGCATATTTCCCCTCTGTCTCGTTGCCCTGTTGTCCCTCAACCTGGTCGTCTATTAGTCTGGTAGTCCCTTAGCCCAGTGGTTCCTCTGTCTGGTAGTCCATTGATCCAATAGTCCCTCGGTCCAGTAGTCCCTCAACCTGATGGTATCTCACTCCAGTGATCTATCAGCCCTGTGGTCCCTGAGCTCCCTAGAGGAAAGTATTTAAATTGCTTCTAAAGTGAGAACTAACACAATTCTTATGTTTTTAAGGGATGTTTACATTTAAACGTTATCCAAGTGGTTATTGCCTTCAAATGAAATCTCGTAGGGACATAAGATCATAAGAAATTAGCACACTGGTTGACACGCAAAACACTGGACCTTGGGAAGAAGGACTCTATGAGCATATGGCGTTTCGAACACATGGTCCTCAGGACATCGGACCCAGAGTAAATAGGACACTCGAAACATGTTAAGTCCTTGAAAATAGATGACCCTGGGAATATACAACATTTAGGACATAAGAAAAGAAAGTGTTAAAAAGATCTAGCACCCTGAAAATGTAAGGACCTTCAAAAAAGGGACCTGAGAGTATAAGATCTTGCATAGGACACTGGGAACACAGAATTAATAGACCACAGAGCCTAGGGAATGTGGAACCTTGGGAACGTAAGACCTTGAGAATGTGGGGTCTGCAATTCATAAGATGCAGAAGGCTACAGTAGGTCTTTTAAAATGTGGCACCACAAGCGCACAGAACCCTGGATACAATGGTCCCCTAAGAGAAAGTGCCTTGAGGACATGGACATATAGCACCTTGCTAATGTTCCCTGAGAATATATGGTTTTTATGACATAGGACCACGGGAATAAATAAAAACAACACACATACTTTTTCCTGGCCCGCTGCATTGTTTAGCGAGACGTCTGTTTGTTATGGTGTTAGCTCCAGGACATATGGTGCGCTTCTCAGCCCGGTGCAGTGCTAATGCGTATTTGTGCTGCTTTATCTGGGATTTTTATTTATTTATTTATTTATTTATTTTTTTAAGTGCACTTGGAGGATTTTGAAAGTGCTATGGCTTGGAGATTAATGAAAGTGCTGCTAGCTAATCCCTAGCCAGCTGGACGAGCATTAGCATGTAGCGGTTCTCTAGGGGACAATCCGTGATGGGGACAGTCCGTCTCATATGCTCTTTAAACCGTTAATCCCCTCCGAGTGTCGTCTCGATGATTGTCTGAGTGCCATGTGTTTTGATATCACAGTTTATAATTTTATCGTGAACTCGCACGCAAACGGAATTTATTGCTGGTGTAAACGCCACCTCCCAAACAAAACCAATAAAATGTAGCAATAGAACGTTTGCTTGGTCATGTAAATGTTAACGCTTCAGTTTTAGGACCTCACAAGTCTTTATAGCAAAATAAATGTTTGTTGAATATGTAGCTAACAATAAAGTTTTGAGCGAGTACTGTAATATTCATTCCTGCCAATCTTGCTTAAGTCATCCAAAGTAACATTTACACCTCCGGTTGTAAGTTATCTAGCTAAAGATATAAAAAAAAATTAAGCATAAGTTTAGGCTTAGTTTATCAAGCTAAAAAGTTACAAAAAGTTCATTGTTACCAAATTTTTTTTTTTTTTTTATTATTCAAGTTTTTCCAGTTTCAGTATTGAAGTCATCCAGCTACAGGTTTTCTATTTTCAATCTTAAACTATTTTAACCCCCCCAGCCATCATTAAGTTTGTATTCAGTCTTGACAATAGGCTTAATTTCTCGAGACTGTGAGAATGTCCGGTTACGACGACCTCCAGGTGTAATTCCTTTCGCCCGAACTGCTTCCTGTTTTAAAGCCACTGATTAAGTTCAAAGTTAGCAGGTACTAATACAGAGAAACAATGAGAAGAAATTGCAACACGCGCAGTAGTCGCGCGCCTCAGGAGGATTATGTTAAATATGTATTTGCGTGCTGTAGAGGCATGTCATGTGATTGACATTAAAGTTGGCCTTAATTTATCCTGCTGACTGGGAAATCCTTAAAAGACGTCCCCCGAGGAGGACTGCAGGTTAAATCATCACGCTCCCCTCCTCAGGCAGAGGACGGCGTTCGGGGCCCGCAGCGCAGCGCAGCGCCGAGTATTACAGTACGGCGGAGGCGCTCGGCCCCAGAGCCGCACCTGACGGATGGAGTAGGAAAGCGTTTGTTATTATAGATTTGCTGTTGTCATTAATTATGCTCCATCTCTGCCTTTCTTGCGGGAGATAACATAATAAAAGCGGCGAGCTGGAAGCTCGCGGCGGTCGCGCACAGAATTTGATACGCTCCATGTCATGTACCGTTAGCGGGAGGGGGAAATAGATTTTCATTTTAGGCGAGCCGTTTTATCTCCGAAATGGATGTAATCCAATTTCATTTGAATTTCTTCCAGTATTTTTTTTTTTTTCCTTCTTCTCGACACTCGTGTTTATGAGAGTTGACGCTGGTGTAAGTGTTTTGGCAGGAGAGAGAGGGATTCGTGTCTGTACCAATACTGCACAGCATCAAATCTTACACACACGCACTTACACACACACACACACACACACACACACACACACACACGCGCACACACACCCCGAGTCACCTTTTAACCCCAATGTCACAATTCATCCAGAGCTGTTCTTTGTGCTTGTGTGTGTGTGTGTGTGTGTGTGTGTGTGTGTGTGTGTGTGTGTGTGTGTGTGTGTGTGTGTGTGCCCTAAAATGACACACATGCACACATTTTCTGCACCAGTAACGTCATTGTGGCAATGTATCATCTTAAGACTGACCTCAAAACCAGCTTGAATCAGATTATTAAAGAAAAAATCGGATTCTTCAGAGACGCATATTGTTCATAACCTCTTACCGAATGGAGCAAGTGAGGAAATGGAGAGTTAAGCCAGCCTTATTTTATTTATTTATTTTTTGCTGTTGATAATAAAGCATCTAGAACATAAGCTAAGCTAGTTAGGTTAGTCAAAACCTAGCTAGGATGCATGAGGGCGTTGCTATGGTTACAGTCTACCTGATGACTAAACCAAACCTGTGAAAGCCTGGGTAGATATGATCGAAGATTTTAAACTTATATATACTTAAAGAACCTGTAGCTAATATGTACATCTTACCGAATCTTTATAGTTCATTCCATACTATATAATAATCATATAAAATCGTATTTAATTATCTCCAGAACGTTTGTTAAGAATTTTATATAAACTAACTAAAGACAATCGTGCAGATCTTTACTCATGGAAGCTGTATATGTTATAAATGTATTAGTACATGATTCTGTGAAACCTAAGATGAAATTTATAGCTTGAGTTATTTACTGAAAATTATATATACGCAATTTATGTAGTTAAAAAATATCTACAGAATTTATGTAGTTAAACAATTTAAAAGTATATAGTTACAGATATTTCCCAGATGTATATATTACAAAAATTATATACAGAATTTAGATAATTCTGTGTATAGAATTTATATAGTTGACTTCATGTAGAGTTTATATAGTTAAAATTAGTTACAGAATTTAGACGGTTAAATGTATATACCTAATGCGTATAGTTAAGAAATATTCTCAGAATTTAGATGGTTTTGAATATAAATAATTAATGGGCAAAATTTCTGTAGTTGATGTAGTTAACGTTATATATGCAGAATCTATATAGTAAAAATATACACAGAAATTTTATGGTTACAATTATCTAGTATCTAGTATTCTAGTACCTGAAAGTGTAAAGCTAAAATCAACTTTTTTCAACATTACGTATTCCTGGCGTTACTGGCTTTCATGTAGACCAAAACGTACCTCTGTTACCGAGGAAAAGTTCGAGCAGAAATCACGAATTAACAGCACCTCAGATCCTCATGAAGGCTTTACAGAGAATATGTAGCAGAAATGTCTTAACATCATAGCTAAAAGTACCTATAGGCCATAAACTATAATGTTACCTGCAGATGTGGTACGACTGTGCGGCTCAAATGTATGATAAAAGTCTACCTACAGACCGTATAGAACCTGTACACAGGACTTCACTTTACTTAAGCTACTGGATGTAGCTACATGTGGAACATAACTTACAATGTATGAATTCATAGGCATTTTAAAACGCGCGCACGAACACACACGCACACACACACACACACAGATGAAGATGACAAATACAGCCACAGCGAGTGAGGAGGAAGTGGAGTGAAAGTAGGCCGGTGTTTAAAAGCGAACACACTCGCTCCGGGTCGCTGCGTTGTTAATAAAAGCCGCCGCTGTTTCACGCTAACATCGCGAGCGCTCAGTGTGAGAGGAGCACAATAAACGTCCGGGTCGATGCTCACTGACACTGCCGTAATGGCTTCATTGTTACTGTTAGCTTGTAAAGCACATTAGTGTGTATTTACAGGGTTCTACACACACACACACACACACACACACACACACACACACACACACACACACACACACACAGTGCTGCATTAAAAGAGTGCATATATGTGTGTGTGTGTGTGTGTGTGTGTGTGTGTGTGTGTGTGTGTGTGTGTGTGTGTGTGTGTGTTACAGCTCGATAATTGTGTGTGTCCTTTTATGAGTGTAGTGTCCAGCAGAAGTGCACTCCCTAATGGATTTGTGTGTCTATGTTTACGGGTCCGGATTCTAATGCTAACATGGCATTTCCTTTCTTTTCTTTTTTTTTTTTTTTTTACCATTACTGACTCATCAGACATGCCGACCTCCAGGACGTGCAGAGCCCTTTTAGCTAGATGCTAGTCCTCGTAATTCTAATTCCGATATTCATCTGTGGATTGTATTTACAAACTTGCTCGATGTTTTATTTCATGTTTATCCGTAGAAAGTGATTCTAACTAGCAAGCTTCCGCGCTATCTAGCTAAGCGGCTATTCATGTCACGCTAGCTTGTAATTCAAGAATTGTTTATTCTTTACGTTACTTAGATGGTCATTTGTTTGTTTGTTTGTTTGTTTGTTTATTTATTTATTTATTTTGTAAGCCAACACTGGGAAGCTTATTTTAATCGCAGGTTAACGTGCGCTAGCCAGCATGGGTGTATGAACGGTTCATACCAGTATTTAAACATAGCTTTCTAAGACATTACATACAGATACTTTAGTGTTCCGGTAGTAATGTACTGCTAGCTAGCTTGTTATTAAGTTAGCTCCGTTGTGAGGTTTTTATTGTTCAAGTTATGTTGTGAAAAAAAGGATTGGATAAGAATGAAATATAGTGAGAGCTACTACTGGATTACTTTAGCTAAGCGTAAATAGTTAGCATAAATTGCTAGCTAGCTTGGTTGTATGTTCAAGAAAAATGGTGTAATATCACAATTTATCTTTATTTTATTTTATTTATTTTTTTTTTACTTTTCCTGATTAAGTCGTAGTGAATTCCCACCCGTCATTAGGCCACTCCCACTCCCAGGCTACAACTACCAATCAAGGAAGGGCCGGAGGCGATCACTTGTTTCCTCTGAACCATGTGACTCCAGACAGCTGCGCTTTTTGAACCGCTTGGAGGACGGCGCTATCCGCCCCTTCCGCTTGTCTGAGCTCACAGATGCCCGTGATTGGCTGTAGAGCCGCGATTGATGTGAAAGCGCTAGTTCGCCTCTCGTCCCTCCCCTCTGAGAGCGCTCGGCCAATCGGCTCTCTCCAGGCCCCCGGCTGCGAAATCCCACAGCATCACCCGGGACTCAAACTTGCGATCATTACCAGCTCATTAACGCTTCGCCACTTGGAGGCATAATTTCTAGTCTTTAATCAGTCACTTTGACTAGCATGATTAACCCGCAAGCTAGCGTGACTAGCAGTGACTGAGTAAATGAACCTTATTAAAGGGATTATAAATAAATAAATAAATAAATAACCGCTAAGGTTTTATGGTTATAAAGCGACGCCTCGGTTCTGTCCTTCGCCCGGTGCAGGAGCCACAGAGGAGCTGGAGGTGATCCCCGATCCGGCTAAACAGACGGACAGCGTGGTGAAAATCGCCGGGATTAGCGCCGCCGTGCTGGTGTTCATCCTGCTGCTGCTCATGGCCGTCTTACTGGTGAAGAAAAGGTGAGAGGACTTAATCATTCTCTCTCTCTCTCTCTCTCTCTCTCTCTCTGTTTTTACAATGTTACACACCATCACCATGTTCATCACACACACATCTGTACAGCTGCACTGCTACACACTCACCACTAGGGGGCAGCGCTGAAGTCAGGGAGTGCATGCATGTGTGTGTGTGTGTGTGTGTGTGTGTGTGTGTGTGTGTGTGTGTTTGCTTTTCTTTTCCTCTGTTTTATTCCCCTCACACCCCAGCGACACACACCTCTACACTCGCGTCTCCAGCCGCTTGTCCTGTCCTGCGTCAGGTTCTCACTCGTCTTCGGAGTTTCAACTCCTTTAACAACCAGGACAAGTTTTTTTGTTTATTGAAGTGTTTGCTGTTGCCATGGTGACCATAACATTAACCATGAAATAGTTCTCCTAAAATCTACAAACATTCACAGAGAGAGAGAGAGAGAGAGAGCAGTGTGTCAGAGTGTAAAGATGGACAGAGGAAGAAAAAGAGAAGAGAGTGAACAATGAGAGTAATGTACATATAAAACAGGGACATTTCACACGCACGCACGCACACACACACACACACACACACACACACACACACACACACGCTGCTCTCCTGTCTCACTGTTTGTTTAATGTCGCCATCGTGTGTCTGTGTGTCTGACTGCACCCTCTCTCTCTCTCTCTCTCTCAATTCTTTCATTTTCTCTTCTTTCTGTCTCTACACGTCTACACCTCTCACTGTGTTTTTTCTTCCTTACCGTCTCTCTGTCTCTATCATTTATCAGTCTCTGTCCTCATTTCGCTGTCTCTCCATCCCTATCCTATTTTTTCTCATTCTTTCCCTCCGTCTTTGTTTTTTCTTTTTTCCTCTCTCTCTCTCTCTCTCTCTCCCTGTTTCAATTTTTCTGTCTATTCGTTTCCTTTCCAGTTTCAAATGATCTCTCTCTCTCTATCTCACACACACACACACACACACACACACACACACACACACACACACACACAGTCTCTCGGCCGCCTCCCTGTAAAAGTGCATTTCTGGGGTTGAGTAAATGAGAATTTATAACATTATCATATCAGCGTGTGTGTGTGTGTGTGTGTGTGTCGGCGGTGACGATGATGACGAGTGTGTATCTTGGCTCGGCTCGTGGCGGTTCAGTGGCGTTGGCGTGAAGCCCTCCTGGACCAGCTCCAGACTCAATGCTCGCTTAGTGAATTCTCACGCAGAGAGACCTTCCATAAAAATAAACACGGCTCAGATGGATAGAAACGCGCAGGCGGCCTGTGACGCACCGCGACGATCATCAGTAATGGCCGAGTGTGGATGCTAAACCATGCTGGACCTCGGGCTGGAACTGGGGAGCTCCAGTGCGTCGCGCGTTCCCACACGTTCCTGAAGAAGCCGGTTCCTGCTCCAGTTCCTCATCCTGGGGATGATGATCAAACATTCCAGTAATACAGACAACGTTGTTTTTACAAAGCGCGTGACCTGACTAGCGGAGCTGTTTCATCAGCCAAGCTAACACGGAGTGCCGTTATAACTCGGGGTGTTCGAGTCAAACCGGGACTAGGGAATCATTTCACAGAGCGGTACGGTGATGAAAACTCAGCTGGTGGATCGATCGGCTAATGCTTGTAAATCAACATCGCCGACTTGAGAGAGACGTCCGTCTGCGTGACCTGTACGCGCACTCGTTCACCACCACCACTCACACTGGGGGTTATTCCTGACCTCACTGCACATGTTTGGGCCGATACAGGAGTTCCCGGGAGGCCGGCGTTCCTACCTTGATGGTGTCCGAGCACCAGTGAGACGCTGGGATGAGGGCATTAGTGTAGCCGGAGATTATATAGAGAGATTTTACTCTCAGGGTGTGTGTTCTGTTATTCTGCGATTCGATAGCATTCTCTGATTACCGCTGGGTTAAATGGACTCGTTAGTGCTTCTCCGTACCAATGAGTGAAGATGATAAAAATGATGTGTTGAACAAAGCCGTGTCGGTTTTTTAACCCCTTTAAACGTTCTTCACCTTTTCCCCGTTTTCCTGTAAAGTTTGCTTTTTGTTTATTTTTATGTTAACACTGCCCCCTGGTGTACACACTCGTACACACCGCGACAGAAACGTGTGCGCCAAATCTGAAGGACAGAAGGGCTCTTACAGTATATACACCCATGTTTGTTTGTTTTTTTTGTTTTTTTTTCTCTCTCCATTTTGCAATCATGCATTTTTGCATTCTTTCTCTTTTGGAACGTTGGGAATGAGTTCGGAGGGAAACTCGCTGATTTTCCGCGGGTCCGTGCAGAAGCCATGTCTGATTGTCTTTAAGTTTGGCCTTTGAGAGATACTGCATCTTTAAAATGGTGGTTTTTGTTTTGTTTCGTTTTGTTTAATTCAGGATGCCTGCTGCTTAGATGTTTGATTTGCA
Source organism: Clarias fuscus (assembly GCA_030347435.1). Lineage (NCBI taxonomy): Eukaryota > Metazoa > Chordata > Actinopteri > Siluriformes > Clariidae > Clarias > Clarias fuscus. The sequence goes on along the minus strand of CM059204.1, from coordinate 3,194,070 downwards.
AAACGTTTTTATTTATTTATTTATTTATATATATATATATATATATATATATATATATATATATATATATATATATATATAATATTTTGTGACTAGCTGTGGGTTTTTAATTCCTGGATTAAAGACTGATGAATCGGACAGACGTAATCAGAAACTTGTTTATAATGGCGTGTCATACCGCGCTATCGACAGTAGGGCGGGGCAATATGAGGAAAATATCACATGACCATATTCAAAAAGATTTCATGATGTAATCGATTTAGGTTTTAGTTAACAATTTCTACAAATTCCTAAACATATTTTTAAAGGTTAAAATAGTAAACAAAAATAGTTCTATTTTATTTATTTATTTATTTATTCTATTATAAAATTACATCATATCTATATTTTAAAGCTCAGTATTGTGTAAAAATACTAATGATATTTAAAACTAAAATGACTTTTTTTTTTTTTTATTTCAAAGTGCAAAATTGTAACATTATCGTAGCTACGTACAATGAAAAAAAAAAAAAAAAGATATCGCAAAAAAAAAAAAAAAAAAAAGGTATTTCCATTGAAATGTATCGCAGTATTATTGATCCATCGTCATATCGCCCAGCTCTAACTTCACTTGATTAATATGTTAAGAGTGTGTAGATTGTTTAAATGAAGGCAAAGGAAATTGGCACATTTCCTTTGAGATAGTGTCCAAAATAAATAGTAAAAATAAATAAATAAATAGAAATTAAAGAATTAAATCCGCTTTGCATGCGGTGGTGTTTTTATTTGACTTTTTAAAATATATATATATATATATATATCATTTATTGCTATTTTTTCAGGTTGCATGCAAATTGTTGACTAATCCTGCGTTTGTTAAATGAGATCAAAACAAAGGGGATTTAATTTATTATTCATTTATTTATTTATTTATTTATTTATTTAATGAACCAAGGCACAGTTTGCTGCTTCTGTTGGAAAGAGTGCTTGCATTGACCCGTCTTCTCTATTTTCTTCATTCTCTTTGTGCTGTTTGCTGTGTTTCCTCACTCGCTCGCCAGGAGGACCTACTATTCTTACTCATATTACCTGTAAGTAAACAGCGGCCGAAGCGGCGCTGCTTAAAGCCGAGTCCAGGGCTTGTTGGTCTTTGTCTCTCCTCGGTTAGTTCTGTTAGTCTTTTAAAGATGCAGTATCCTTTTTTCAAGTGACTTCCCGCTTTCCAACCAGGCGCCCAAGCGATCACGATCACAACGGTCACGCTGCCATGTCTCCCCGCTCCAGCGCCATGCTCCGTGCTCTCCATGACCCGAGCGCTGTGTTAGTTGAAAAAAGAATGCTGCATTTGTGTCTGTGTCGTTTATTCATTTCTTTTTTTTTTATGTTTTTTGTTTGTTTTTCTTCTTTCATTCGTTCTCCCTTTCGTTGGTGTGTTGTGTGTGCATGTGTGTGTGTTCACGTGTGTGTCGGGTTTTCACTCATCATTCATCTCTTAGTACCTTCCCGCACACTCACCGCTGTACGTACAGTCTACACCGTATATATGTTGGTTTTGGTTGGTTGGTTGGTTGGTTTATTTATTTATTTATTTATTTATTTTTGTTTCCGCCGTTGCGTCCGAGTTTATGAGCAGAGCACAAAAAGGAAAACAAACAAACAAACAAAAAGTTTTGGAAAAGCGCAAAAAACTTTTGAATTTACAAGTATTTTATTGGGCGCCTTGTAAAGATATAAAAATGTTTAGAAAAACGCAGATAAACTTGAATGCACGTTTATTTACAGGTCAACCTCGATAAATTCAAACATAACCGAAAAGTTGATTTATTTCTGTAATTCAATTCAAAAAATGAAACTCTTGTGAACGAAATATTATTTCGATTCATTACAAGCATTTCACTTCATATCATACTGTGCACGAACGACTGTGTATCTGACGAATACAACTTATCTTAGTATCTCAGAAAATTAGAATATTGTGAAAAGGTTCAATATTGGAGACTCATAGTGTCGCACTCGAATCGGATAATGAACAACACCCGCAGAAGTTTGCTGAGCCTTTAAATGGTCTCTCAGGTTCTCTCAGGTTCTCTCTGGTTCAATGGGCCACAAAAGGTCATTGCTAAAGAAGCCAGCTGTTCACAGAGTGCTGTCCCCAAGGACGTTAACGGAAAGTTGAACGGAAGGAAAAAATGTGGTAGAGAAAAGTGCCCAAGCAACAGGGATGACCGCAGCCGTGACAGGATGGTGAAACGAAGCCTCTTCAAGAACGTGGTGGAGATTCACAAGGAGTGGACAGCAGCTGGACTCAGAGCTTCAAGAGCCACCAAACGGTCACGTTCCTCGTGTCGAGTCACTCAGGAACCAGAGACAACGTTAGAGGCGTCTTACCATGTCTGGGCTGAGGACAAAAAGGACTGGACTGTTGCTCAGTGGGCCGACGTCCTCTTTTCAGATGGAAGTAATTTTGCATCTCATTTAGACATCAAGCTCCCAGAGTCTGGAGGAAGACAGGAGACGCGCACACACTCCAAGTGGCTTGCAGTCCGGTGTGAAGTTTGTACCGTCAGTGGCTGGTTCAGGGAGCCGTGTCACCTGCTGCTGCCGGTCCACTGTGTTTTATCAGGTCAAAGGGCAGCGCAGCATCTTCCATGAAGTTTGAGGTCACGTCATGCTGACCAACTTTATGGAGATGCCGATTTCATTTTGACTTGGTACCTGCCCACACGGCCACAAGTACTAATAGCTGGTTTAAGGACCCTGGTGTCCCTCCGATTTGCGGACCAGCAAGCTCACCTGACCTAAACCCCAGTGAGAATCTATAACATGATCATGAAGATGCGAGACACCAGACCCGACCGACAACGCAGAAGAACTGAAGGCCGCTATCAGAGCAACCTGGGCTTCCATACAGTAACAGCCACAGACTGATCGCCCCCATGCCTCGCCACACTGCTGCAGTGATTCATGCGCAGGGAGCCCCGACCAAGTACTGAGTGCTGAACATGTTCATACTGTTCATATCTATTATAAAATTCTACATATTCATTTTCTGGGATACTAATATTTGGGTTTTCATTAGCTGTGAGCCATAATCATCAAACAGTTGAAATACATCAGTCTGTATTTGAATTTCACTTTCCGAATTGAATTATGAAAACGAATCAAGTTTTTAAAGATACTCAAATTTTTGGAGAAGCACCTGTACCACCTGAGAGAAAATGTGCAAGAATACTGAAACGTCCCACGAAGTTACTATAAATGCAGCTGTTCACTTTGTTAACTGCAGAAAGTAGAAGTGAAATGAAACCCACCGTGGAACTGGTTAAATACTGAGTAAAGTACTGATGATGCAGTCAGAAACGTGACCGTGGCCAAATTGATCCCAATGTGTATCATATCAATTTGTCCACATAAACGTTTAGCAACCGGTTGTCGTCCTGGTTTGGCGAAACGCCGGTAAGATTACATTCCACTTTCCATTCCACAGTTCCACTAGTTTAGCAGTGAGACCTTCAGCATGCTCATACAGTGACCTTCTGCCGGGCTCTCCTGAGTGTTTCCTTCAGACCTCAAGCTGTCTCCTTCTCTTCATTCCTCTCTCTCCTGTGTCCTGATGTCTCGTTGTCAGGGTGGCTGTAGTTTGTAAATGATAATAATAACAATAATACATTAATAAAATGATTAATGAAGCGGTCGGTTTGTCAGGAAACTGGCGAAGAAGCGCAAGGACGCGGCGGGAAACGCGAGGCAGGAGATGACCCACATGGTGAACGCCATGGACCGGAGTTACGCCGAGCAGAACACGCTTCACACCGAGGAACCCATGACCGTCACCTTCATGGACTCGCACAGCTTCAACAACCGATGTAAGTGCAGATTCGACCTACTAAGTACATACTAAGAACGGCCGCGGCTTAGGACGTTAGAGTCCTGCTCCGGTTGTGTGTCTCGATGTGAATCACTTTTTCTTTTTTTGAAAATAATTTCAGTTTTGAAATTGGGTTATGATGCATTTTGTTATTTAAACTGCTAAAAAAAAAAAGTAAATTCTCAAATAATTGTTTTAAATAAAAAGTACAATTATTTGACATTTCTTTCTTAAATACCCCCAAGTGAAGCCAAACATTTTATAGAACTATTAAATTTAACTTATTTATTGTTTTAATTGTTTACAAATTAACGATCAGAGCAAGAAATTTTGTAACGCAATTTTAAGATTTTGATCCTTTCAACGTTTGACTCCGGTAACATGAAAACAAATGTGTTCTAACTTTCCATATACTTTATATATTTTGCCAATATATATTCAGTAGCTACAAATGTAAACTATATAGAAAGTACAAAAAAAAAATGCAACTGCACCACTTAAAAAGTAACAATCTTTTTTTTTTTCTTTCCTACTTGAATTTCTTTGATTTAATTACCGTAATTTGAAATTTTTTTTTTTTTTTTCCTTCAGTAATAAATAGATTTCTCATCAAATGATTCAAAACCCAAACACCACACACACCCCCACACACACACCCACACAAACCTACCGGGAAGTCCACGTAGGTGTGAAAATGTTTTATCTTCCACACTATTAAAATTTCCTTCACTTTATTTCTTTGTTGTGGTTAGTCTTGGTTTTATTCTTTCTTTAATCTTAATAAGGAGGAAAAATAGCTTAACGCTAATCAAACTAAGAAAATTGAGTTTGGCGTAAATTGGCACCAAGTTTCAGATCGAATGTGGCGGGAGAGGTTGCAGGTTTGCAAGAGCTTGCAGCACGCATCATCAAGAATCTTGTAGGGATTTAGCGTCATTTCAGAACTAGCCGAGGAGTTTCAGGGTTGTGTTGGTTTTAGTTCTTCAGAATCTTTTGGCTTGAAAAGAAAAAGAAAAAAAAAAAAAAACTGCTTATTTCAGGAACTTTGATTTTTTTTTTTTTTTAAACTTGTGATTATAGCTGAAGGTTTTTTATGCTACAAGTATAAACATTTTTAAATAATTAGCTGAATAGTTTAAGCATTTATTTCTGAAAGTTTATGATTTATGATTTAATGAGTGCTAAACCCTTATATGTATAGAAATAAAAACAATATTTTAACTTCATAATATATTTATAATCTTTGTTTAGTTTTTTAACATTAAAATAAAACAGTTTAAAGAAGTCAATAACATATATATATTTTTTTTTTTCTTTATATTACCAAAGCTTATTGTGTTTTTCCGTGTTGCTAGTTTAATTAGCATAGTTCAATAATAATATATTAGATTTTTTTTTGTCCTGTATTTTGTCTTTTTCGTTAAACAAAAGCACAATATAAGTAAAATATATATGCATTATTATTATTATTATTATTATTATTATTATTATTATTATTATTGCAGTGCCCAACGACCCACTTGTGCCCACAGCTGTGCTTGGTGAGGCTTTTATTAGTCATAATTTTTATTCCATCTTATTTTATTTTATGTTCCTCCCATGCATCAGCGGTCTTCAACAAAACCACATCACTTACAACTGATTACGTTTAATTCATTTCAACTCGCTGTTCCACTGCAGCTGTTCTAATTCGGCTCGTAGGTTCATTTCACACAAGTGATGTGAAACACTGTCTACTGAAGTTAGTACAGAGAGTTGGACACCGCTGATACTCTTCCTGCACTACATTTCCCATCATACCTTGGTGTTTTGCTCATCGGTCATAACCACTGTGTCCACAGAGTGTTTTTGTGTGACTAAATGATTAAGATTATGATATGACCGTCAGGACGTCAGGGATGTTGCTAGCAGACGTGACATAACTTTTAACTGGACTTCACAGTTGAAATACCAAGAACAATGATTTTTTTTTTTTTTTTTTACAATTTTAATCAAATATCCATAATGTCCTAGTAATGACTTTATAATTAATAGTATTTTATAGTGCAGCTTGATGATTTAAAAAATATATTTTGTTTTCTTAATGTAATACTATTTGTCTTTCAAAGTTTAACTCATGGGATTATTTTTTGCTTTTTAATTATTTACTTTTTTTTTTTTAATGATAAGACCTATAATATTTTAAATTCTTCTTATTATTGTAACTTTTCGTTACAAGGGACACAATTTAATTTAATAGGACATTTTCTGTGGACATGTGGTCCTTGGTGGGATGTGTTTGTGTGTGTGTGTGTGAGAACAGGTCCTCATTAAGCAATATACTCACCTTTGGGTACTTATTAATCAGACACAAAGTCTGGGGACCAGAAATCTGTTCCCATGATGTCCCCAAGAGGGGTGCGTGTGTGTGCATGTGTGTGTGTGTGCGGGTGTTTGTGTGCATGAATTGGTGTGTTTTTAAGAAAACTCAAAATAACAGCTTTAATTTAGAACTTGCTAAAGGCGTAAACTCTTTCTGACTGACACACACACACACACAGTCTACAAGTAGACTGTACAGTGTTTTGTAGCATTAGACAAATGTTATCTTACACACACACACACACACACACACACACACACAAATCCCATCTCATCTTCAGAGACACTCTGCACTTTAACAAAACAAAACTAAAGTGACAGTTAGCAAGTCCACGCAGTTCCACACCAGCCAGTCGGGTTAAAACAATCAGATCAGAGCACACACACTGAACATGACAGGACATGCACGGACACACACACACGCACACACACACAAAGCAAGTGCTGACGCTCTGGAGACCCTAGGCACTGAGTTACTGATCGGAAGATCGGCGGCTCGATTCCCAGCTCAGCCAGGTTGCCATTGTTGGGCCCTTGACCAAGGCCCTTAACCCTAACTGCTCCAGGGGCGCTGTACCATGACTGACCCTGCGCTCTGACCCCAGTTACGCTGGGATATGCAAAGAAGGAATTTCACTGTGCTGTAATGTATATGTGACAAAAATAAAGGCTTTACTTTACTTTACTTTACAATTGTCACAAAGCACAACATGACAGAATTATTATGAGGACCTTTTTCATTCTCTCTCGCTCTCTCTCTCTCTCACACACACACACCCACACACACACACACACACCCACGCACACAGAAAACCTACTTTCTTTCTTCTTTTTTATTTTATTTTTTTTACAAGGAACAAAATTGTTCCTCTGGTCCCCACATTGCAGGTGTGTGAACAGGTCCCTGCAAAACACATCTTACATTACACCTTTATGCTGCTTATCTGGCTACACACACACACACACACACACACACACACACACACACACACACACACACGTCTCATCTTTAAAAAATAAAATAAAATAAAAAGAAGGCCCAAATGAACACGTAGGCAAACCTGCATGCACAGTGTTTGTGTGTCTGTTTAAGAATGACCCAGAATTCTTGATAGCACTCAGCAGTGTATGTAACATACAGAGGATTTAAATGTGTTTTGGGGTCGTGTGTGTGTGTGTGTGTTTGTGTGTGTTTACTGTGTAGTGATCATCTCTCATGTTGTGCATTTGGTCCCATTTGCTTAAAAATAATAATTAAAAAGACTTGCGTTTTCATGAGGACCTGCTCTAAAATGAATCTTTCTTTCACATGCTGACGGGATAGTGCCTATTACTGGTGAGTGCATACACACACACACACGCACACACACACACTGGTTGTTCCTGCTTTTTTAACATCTCCTTTGTAAAAAAGGAATGTTAATTGAATGGCACCTGAATGAATGAATACATAAATAAATAAATAAAATGGACCCAAGGCATTCTCTCTCTCTCTCTCTCTCTCTCTCGCTCACTCACTTTTCATACACTAAACAAATAAATCCTGAAACCAGCACAAAAAGGATTTATATTTATAAATAGTTAACATTTAGGTGTTTTGACTAAAGCCTGTAATTTTTGTGTGTGTGTGTGTGTGTGTGTGTATTTGTGATCTGCTGCCCTACATTTTATCATGCTACATTTTCATGTTGTTTTTATTGCCTTTTTAAACAATGTACCAGTTTTATTTGATCGCTTTCATGTCTGCCCTTTAAACACAACTTGATACTGAAC
>CM059204.1:3171089-3183589 GCA_030347435.1 Clarias fuscus | reverse complement strand
AAAAATCACAAATCTGATGAGTACCATCTGTACGGTCTTGTCATTTTCCAAACATTCATGCAAGACTTTTAAATCCTGGACCGCACACAATCCTGATCTATCGGACATCGAGGGGCAGGTAGGGTGGGGCATTATATCCTGCGTGTGCTATAGACGTTCTACACGTGACGTCACAATGCCCTCCCACCACATGGCCCCGCCCACCTCTGTACAGCCAAAGGGGACGTTGTGTACCCGGATACCAGTGCCACAAAACAAAAGCAGAAAACACACATGATTAACATTAATGTCAATAACTTTGTCTCTCTTCAGTAACGGCTTCTACGGCGCTCTGAACCGTCCCCGTCGCTTCTCAAGTTACAAAGCTGGCTATATTCTAACACAAGGCTGAACCCAAAATCGCTCTCCTGAACCTGATCAAGGGCACCACTTGGTGTGTGGAACAAGGGATCATACACCCTACATAGCGAGCTAACGTTCCACTTAGCGCTGTTCGTTTGGTAGCTATTCATTAGAAAGCTTGAAGTGTCAGTATCACTTACCTGCACATCTGCACATTTTATGAAGCGTTGTCCCATAGCATCGCCTTATTTGCCACAAGAGCACTGAATGAGCTAACGCTAACACTATCGCTAGGAATCACCAAATCCATGAGGAATGACGTATTGGTACACCATCTGATGTAATTAGGCTATTAGATAGAAATGTACAACTAGATGATCAACAAATATCCATTTCTATTAGCCAGATACTAAAAAAGAAACGCAAATCAACGCAAACAGCTGGAGCTCAGATTTACATCAGTCCAGTTCCCATCCAAAAGAGAGAGACGCCTTCAGGGGAGCCTGTGCTTCCTGCTGACGTTATCGATTATCACAACTCGATATCAGAAAACCCGAGGACAGAAATTTGAAGTTACTAACTTTATTATCATTTTAATGTAGATATCATAATAAATCACATCCTTCTCTTTGTTTTTTTTTTTCTTCCCTTCAGAGTTTTTTTGAGGGTCAGTCGGCTTCCTGGGACGTGGCCAAGAAAGAGCAGAACCGAACCAAAAATCGCTACGGCAACATCATCGCATGTGAGTTTCTGACAGGACGATGTACAGAAACTGCTGCTCATGAATTTATTTCTTTCTTTTTTGGTTAATGGTTAGAAAAGGAAAAAAAAACGATGAAAGAAAAGAAAACCAAAAATATGAAAAAGAAAAAAAATTGTTCATCTTCACGTCCATCCATAAACACAAACAAATTACACAGAATTTTTTTTTTTTTTAAATATGAAAAATTTGAGGTTATGTCAGCAGTATTTTTTTAATTGTTGGATTTTGTTTATTTACCTATTTGTCACATGTTATGATTACGTATTTATAAATAAATCCATAAAGTTTTCTTATGATAATCGAGCGAAAGATTTCGAGTCAAACCGGGACTTGTGACGGCGTTTGAATGAGGGTGTAAAAGCGATTGACGTTTACAGAAGAGCCACAGTTGATCATTTGAACGGCGAAAAATGTTTTCAAAACCGTTTGGATGACGGAGTGCGGTCGGTCCCGTGAACTCCTTAATGACCATTACAAACGTCATTAATGAGTTCCTGGGAGGCCAGCGTTCCAGACGTGACGCTTCGGCGTACTGAGAAAACGTTCTACCTCGATGGTGTCCAAGCCCTAGTGACGCACTGGGATTTAAGTGCATTAGTGTATCGGGGGATTATATCGAGAAATACAGGGAGTGTTTACTCTCGGAACCGTGTTCTGTTAATCAGAAGTCCCACTTTGACTCGAACGCACAAGAAAGCGATTAAAGTTGTAGAGCAGAATGACGCAGATGTGTTCCCGCGGGCCCCCACTAACGCGCGTGTTTGTACGGCGAACGCTTCCAGACGATCATTCTCGGGTGATCCTGCAGCCGGTGGAAGACGACCCCTCGTCCGACTACATCAACGCCAACTACATAGACGTAAGTGGCGCTGTGTGTCCCTCCTCCTCCTCTTCCTCCTCCTCCCTTGGCGAAGGTGTGAGAAACAGCTCTCCCTCTCTCGTATGTCAGCATGCGTTCCTTCTCCAGATTTATACACTATTCTTACGGTTTTCTTTCTCTTGCCTTCGGTGGAGGTGCTGCTAGAGACTCACTGACTCATCTGTTGTGCTCTCTCTCACTCTTACGCTCTTGATTTTGGGCCCTAGATTTGGCTGTACAGGGATGTAAGTAATTTTTCATTTCCTGTAGGACACACACACACACACACACTTATGCAAATACAGCCGTAACACCCCCCCCCCCCCCCCCCCTTGCCCCCTTTTAACGCTTTTAAACCATCTGCATGGTGACTGCATGGCCTTTTTCCCTCTCTACAGCACACACACACTCGTTTATCTGTCTCTTCTTTCCTCCCTCGTCATGGCTCTGTGTTCCATCGTTTTCTTCATCATGCACTCATTTCACACTCATCTGCCTTGGTTACCTTTTTGTTGCTGTTCCTGTTCCGCTGTTGATTCGGAGAGGTACGAGTCGATTATGAACCAGCTCGTGCTAAAGGTTAATGCTGCGGATACCGGGGTGGTTAACGTGTTAGCATCCCGATAGCAAGACAGTCGTAGTAACATGGTGTTCGCTAGGGCATTAATATTAACATGTTGTAATAAATAGAAAGATTACAGAAAATCTGCAGCCAGGTGATGGGAAGAATCTCTCAGTATTTAAACACTTGTATCTAGATAACGAAATCGACATGCTAGGATTGGACGCTTAATATATTGCCGTTAATCTAGAAAGATAAAATAGAAATGAATTAACCTTGTTAAACAGCGTACGGTATATCTAGGCAAATGTTTACTTAGCAATGGTTTAAAACTGCTTTCTACCTAGAAATCTAAAACGAATCCTAAATCAGCACTGTAAAAGAGATTAGTGATGAAAAATTTGAATCTGCATAGCAATGTTCAGGCTACGCTATGCTATTTAATATATCTAAGGTTACAATAATAATAATAATAATAATCTTAGGGAATCTATTATTAGCTAGCCGTACTCGGGACAGTATTTATTTAATAATAGTTCTGTTTTTATTTATCTTTATTACCCACCCCGACCGAACTACTGCCTCATCTGGATTTTGATTGGTCGCCTGAACCATTGTTGAACATGAACGATTTTCTGAACCAGTCGTCGGTAATTCAGTTCGGAGTTTGCGTAGGAAGTGTCCTGTAAGGTACAGAGGAATGATCAAAAGTCTACATTCTAAACTTTTTCAAATACATGTGAGTAGAATGTAAACATTGCAATTTGTAGCTAACATTATAGCTAGCTACGGCTACTAGCATGGGTTTGACGATCAGCTCTGCCGAAAGCTAGCTACGCAAATTTCTGAAAATCACAGCATACGAACGTGTTCTAATGAAACCTTTTAACTATTGTTAACACTTACTAGCAGAAGTCTGCTTTTAGACCCGACTACAAGTCGACGATTTAATGTCCTACTAAAAATCTCATCCTAAACCGGTAAAACTTTGTATTAATGAGACTGAAATGTTGCTGATCTGCCAGTGTTCATTGCTCAGGCACTTCTTTACTGCGCCGCATCCTGGATTTCCAGAAAGGCAGTGAATAATGATGAGCATCACGCAGACCTAGTGCGAGCTGAATGAGAGTCGACGGCTCTACAGCAATGTAACGATGAAACAGCGATCTGTCGTCTTCCCTTTATTGGGGTGTTTTTTTTTTCTTTCTTTTTTTTCCCCCCCCCCGAGTGTAATTAAGTGATGAATGTGCGGCAGTAACGACCTGCCGCGCTGATCTGGACCGGAGAAACCACTTAAGAGTTTCAGACTCGTATAATCCCTATTAAACCAGGTTAAAAAGAGAAACGCCAGACTAATTGATGCAGAGTGCTGCTGATGTGCTGACTGCTGCTTGTGTGGACAGCTGGGGTCGTAAATCAGGTTCCTCAAGCTCCCGCTGTGTGTGTTTTTGTTTCACAGGGCTACCAGCGTCCGAGTCACTACATCGCCACTCAAGGTGCGTACGCTGTGGGCTGTGCTCACGATTTATTACCTGTGGTCTTCTGTACCTGCACTTATACGCTAAAGGTCTCGTATTATAATGTTATGTACTATATTCATTTTGGATCGTGACTGAGATTCATGTTGCCCACAATAGTGTATAAATCCCTGATTCTTTTATTCCTCTCCTGTGTTGTTCAACGGATCAGCAAGGCTTTTTTTTTTTTTGTAATAACTACTTTACATGATGTCATCGTCAGGTCCTGTCCACGAGACGGTGTATGATTTCTGGAGGATGATCTGGCAGGAGCAGTCGGCGTGTATCGTCATGGTAACCAACCTGGTGGAGGTGGGACGGGTATGTTTATTTATTGCCTGCTGTGGAATGACGGAGGCCATGTTCCTTTTGTTGCGTTTTCTTTTATTTATTTATTCATTTTTGTGTTTCCGATACTCCGTGCATTGTGTATGTGTGATGTGACGGCCTCCAACCCGCTGCAACCCTTTGAAGAGGGATCAAAGCCACGCGAAATGGCTCAGAATTGTTCTGAGGTACAAACGCTTTGATCTTATGGGCGGCAAATTCAAAACTTCAAAATGAAGCACACAATTCTCTACCATAAGGTCATTTTATTTGATAAACGCCGTCCAGCGGTTAGGGATATGCACCAATCTGGCAACCAAAGAATCGAAAGAACATATAACCTGATGGAAACTTCTCAAAGGGTTAACGCCTGCCTGCGACTGCATGGTTTTATGTTCGTGATGTGTGGTGAGCGCTGGTTGCTATGGTTAACTTTTGGTCAACCAGTAGTACCCCGATGTTACGTTACAACGTGAATCCTTACACCTGGCGATAAACCGATTAGCTTGCTAGCTCGCTAGGTAGTGATTAACTAGCTGTTTGGCAACCACCGCGGTCAGCACATTTGTATTTATTATCGGATGCTCAAGAATTAGCATGTGTACGCTAAACTGTCTTGTGCCGTGTTTATATCGTGCCTCGTGTATATGTACGCCGGTGTGCATCACTGCTGTGTAACGCTATACATCACATTGTGTTTCTGTTACACATACAAACACTGAGGGATGAAGAAGACTTGGTGTTGATTAGTTTAATTTAACATTTTAAAAATGGTAAAAATTGTAAAAAAAAAAAAAAAAAAGATTGTAATGGTTACGTCTTTATCTTATTAAACAGCACGTTCTACAATTACATTCACTGTTTTTCAGCTCGTGTTTTCACTTATAGTGTTATAGCAGCTACAGTGGAACCTCGGATTGCGAGTAACACGGTTTGCGCGTGTTCCGCAAGACGAGCAAGGAATTTTAATTCATTTTGACTTGGAAACCGAGCGAAAGTCTTGGTTTACAAGTACCGAGTATTATGTATCATGCATGCGACTCTTATTTTGACACTGAGCGTCACATGATCACAACTGAGCCAATGATTTTTCTCTCTCTTGCGCTGCGAAGTTGTGGGTAATCGTCTCCCCTGCTGGGGAGGGGCTAATTCCACACACACACACACACACACACACACACACACACATATGGCATCTGCGCGCACAAACGGAATCATTCATCTGTCGGGATTTATTTTTACTTTTTTTTTTTAAGGTAAAGTGCAGGTTAATTTGCTTTACTTCTACTTTATATATTGTGATAATAATTTTTATGTATTTATTGTTTTGGGCTGTGGAATGAATAATTTGAGTTTTCATTATTTCTTATGGGAAAATTGGATTTGGTTTACGAGTGTTTTGGAATACAAAGCTCACTTCCAGAACTAATTATGCTCGTAATCCAAGGCTCCACTGTATAAACATCCAGTCCTTCACCAGTTTAACTCACAAACTCCTCAACTACACTGTAAATGAGCTGTTACTATGGAAACCATAACATACGAAAGAGAGGAAGAGAGTGCATTGATATAAGCCTGCACTAGTCTGAGAGTGGCCGTTATAGAAAAAAGGGCACTCTCAAAAGTAATCAACAGCTTCTGACCAATCAGAGTTCAGAACTCAACCTTGGTGCAACAGCATTGTTGTGAGTCTCAGTCTTGTGCTGAAACGAGTCTATATAGAGCGTGTATTTCTACATAAATATGTAATCTCACCTGGCTTTGACCCACGTGTTTCCACCTCAGGTGAAATGTTATAAATACTGGCCGGATGACGCCGAGGTGTACGGAGACTTTAAGGTGACGTTTGTGGAGGTGGAGCCGCTGGCGGAGTACGTGGTGCGCACCTTCACCCTGGAACGCGTGAGTGAGACTCCACCCACATTCTGACACCAGGAAATAGAGCGTCTAATCCACATCGTCACCCGCAGCACAGCCGCTTCATTTACACTACTGAAATCAGGCCATGTGTGTGTTATAAGTCATTAATTACTGATTGGTTTATTACAAAAACACCTAGTTATAGTTGGAAATTACAGTATGTTTTAAGTGTAGTTGAAGTTTTATATATATATATATATTGCATTTTTACATAATGAATGCATATTATTATTTCTTTATTTGTAATATTGTAATTTTAAAATCATTTCATTTGAGATTTGATTTATGTCTTACCAAATATTTTGAAAAAATATAATCATATTTGTTTTAACTAACAGTTTTTACTTGCCTGTATTTGTTTAGTTATTTGAAGGTAATTATTAGCCTTCGTACAGTTATTCAGTTAACGGCCAAAACATGGACGTCTTGCTAATAAAGTGTCTCACTTAGACGTAGTGTCCATAACTTTTTTGAGTTCAATGCTCTTAATTGTAATTCAGAGGGAACTTGGCCAATTTAGATTTCACATGAAAAGTCATAAAGTGTTTTATTCTAAAATGCTAAATTGTTAAGATATTGCAACATGAATTTGACTTGGTTACGGACACTACAGACTACAGGATTTTTGTTTTCTGCTTACTTTAAGCTTTTAACTCATTTAAGCAACAGTTGTTACAGGGGTCATGTGTTTCTAGAAGCGTACACCAATTTTAGTATCAATACTTATAAAGAAATATGAATCGTTTGCATTTTAATGATTGATTTTTGTGAGACAGTAAACGCTGAACATTTTGAAATCATCTCTCCAAAAAACGGAAATTTTCAGGGAAGCGACACCGGTCACTTCCATGTGGCATAAACTTCAGATGTAGCTTCATTGGCCACACACATTGTCTGTATGATGTGTCTCACATTATAATCAAATCAGCTGGATCAATGTTTTGGCTTTAAATTAATTCAAGTTAAACACTAGTTTCATTAATAAATCCTTTTTTTATTATTATTATTAAAAAAAAATGTAAAAAAGTTAAATGTGGTGTGTTTAGATGTGTGTGTGTGTGTGTGTGTGTGTGTGTGTGTGTGTGTGTGTGTGTGTGTGTGTGTGTGTGTGTTACTAACACTCACTCCTTTCTCTACAGAGGGGGTTTAATGAAGTGCGCGAGGTGAAGCAGTTCCACTTCACTGGCTGGCCGGATCACGGCGTTCCCTATCACGCTACAGGACTGCTGTCCTTCATCCGCCGCGTCAAGATGTCCAACCCTCCGACCGCAGGACCCATCGTAGTGCACTGCAGGTACAACACACACACACACACACACACACAGACTGGGGATCCTCACTTCCTGTTGTATTGCACCGTCTGCTAGAATGATATTCTCTAGAACTGTGTGTGTGTGTGTGTGTGTGTGTGTGTGTGTGTGTGTGTGTGTGTGTGTGTGTGTGTGTGTGTGTGTGTGTGTGTGAGCGCGCTCCTATTGCAGAACAGCAGTGCGCTTGAAACCACATCCTGTGCACGCGCACGTACACACACACACACACACACACACACACACACACACACACACCCACACACACACACAGGTTTCTTCCTGTAAAACAGTCTTTTATTTTATTTTCGATTTATTTGAGACTGTTCGAGTTAAAAAGAAATTAACAGTAATTACAAATATGAAGATTTTTGTTTTTCAGCAAAAAGGAAACTGCTATAAAATAACAGATTCGACATTAGTGGCCATGTTATTAAGAGAATATATTGGAAATAAATTGAATTGAATTCAATTTACCTTTAATGTATGTTATGATGAATTATAGCCCGTGTGTGTGTGTGTGTGTGTGTGTGTGTGTGTGTGTGTGTGTGTGTGTGTAAATAAAAATAAAAATGTGATTTATATTATTAAATTTTTATTTATTGCAAATAAAGTTGAAAGATTAATGATCCAGTCATATCAGTACTGCGATGATGATGATGATGATGATGATGATGATGATGTCACTTCCTGTTTGTCAGCGCGGGGGCGGGCCGTACAGGATGCTACATTGTGATTGACATCATGTTGGACATGGCGGAGCGCGAGGGCGTGGTCGACATTTACAACTGTGTTAAAGCGCTCCGGTCACGACGCATCAACATGGTGCAGACCGAGGTGTGTATGTACACACACACACACACACACACACACACACACGGTTCTGTGACTCCAAACTCATGCTCAGTCCATAGATCTGTCTAACATGTGTGTGTGTGTGTGTGTGTGTGTGTGTGTGTGTGTGTGTGTGTGTGTGTGTGTGTGTGTGACTCAGGAGCAGTACATCTTCATCCATGACGCTATCCTGGAGGCGTGTCTGTGCGGTGACACGGCCATCCCGGTGTGCGAGTTTAAAGCTGCGTATTACGACATGATCCGCATCGACTCGCAGAGTAACTCCTCTCACCTCAAAGACGAGTTCCAGGTGATTATCTCACACACACACACACACTTTTCCGTATGTTCAGGAATATGAACAACTCAGTGTGTGTTGGAGTAGAGCCTATATGAAACGCACTGAATGTGTGTGTGCGTGTGTGTGTGTGTGTGTGTGATGGATTCAGACGCTGAACTCCGTGACCCCTCAGCCCCAGCCTGAGGACTGCAGCATCGCTCTCCTGCCCAGGAACCACGAGAAGAACCGCTTCATGTCCAACCTGCCCCCTGACCGCTGTCTGCCCTTCCTCATCACCATCGACGGAGAGAGCAGCAACTACATCAACGCTGCGCTCATGGACGTAAGCTCCACCTCTCTGTCCCTCTCTGTCCCACCATGCATCTCTCTAGCTCTCCATCGCTACAACGATACGATCATGGACGTGAGCGCCACCTGTTTCACTCCATCCACCCCTCTAACTCTTCGTTAATCTCTCCATCCATCCATCCATCCATCCATCCACCGCTCTATCTCCCTATACATCTCCACCTCCCTATGATTAAATCCACCCCTCCATTTCTCCATCTGGCTCTCCATCCATCTCTGTATCTCCTTGAATCAGCGAGCAGCACAGACACAGACACTCTCCTAAACATTTTATTATTTAGAAGAGAAAGATATGCAGCAATTAGACCCAATTTTACGTGTTGAAGCCGTTTATCTACACGTCCACCTCTATCGCTCCATCCTTTTCTCATCATCCCATCATTTCATCCAGTTCAATTTTCCAAAGAACTCCAAAGACATCTTATTTATATAGCACCTTTAACACTGCGATGGACTGGCACCCTGTCCAGGTCTCCTGGGATAGACTCCGGGCCCCCCGTGACCCTGAAATGCAGGATTAAGAGTGAGAGAACAATGGTCTCCACCTTTAACAATGGTCATCATCACAAAGCAGCTTTACACAATCAAAACAATATGGAGATGAGTTGAAAAAGTGTGAGGAAATGTGTATGAATTAGCATGATCAGATCGCCCCTGATGAGCGAGCCGAGAAGATTGTGGCAAGAAAAAACTCCCTGAGATGGCCGTAGGAAGAAACCTTGAGAGGAACCGGCCTCCGCAGGGAACCCATCCTCATCTGGGTGATAACGGAGAGCAGGGATTTGATCTGCACTCATATACTGTGTGTTAGGACGCTGGAGGTTCAGTATAACAGGTGACGTCTTTAAGTTCATATGGGGTCCAGTTCGTTATTGGAGAATAACCAGCTTGTGGTAATATCAGTCCTCAACTATTGAGCGACTGCGGTCACAAGCCATCAGAGAACAATCGCCGGGTCGGCCATCAGGCTGCAATCGCAAGTTCAACGGCAGCATGTCTCTGTTGTAAGCCAGATATCCGGTCGCAGTTCGATGGTAGTGACGGCAGGCTGGAGTAGAAAGCTTCAGTCGAAAGGGTCGATTCGGCCATCGCGGCCCGATAGCTGCCGACATCGAAGGCGTAGTAGCCAAATCATCGGCAGCAGTGGCATATTCAGTATCTCGAGCAAGGAAGCAGACATGGCTGTCACGATCCTCTGGCTGCAGGCTGGCCAGATCTGAAGGCATTGGGATCAAGGATGCTGCAAGTTGACGGGATGAGCTTGCGAGTGCTGCAGCTGTTTCATGCCCCTCGGCAGCATGTCTGCATTGAAAGCCAGACGGTTTATTAGCCATGTCCAGGGGTAGTAGCAAGGCAGGCCACGTTTAAGAGCAAGCGAGCCAGTGTACCTGTTGCAGTCCGGTAGCAGTGGCGGCAGACGGGCATTTAAGGCATAGTGGCCTATTATCGGCAGTCATGGCCGCTTATCTGGAATCCCACATGAGGGAGCAGACATGGCTGCGTCATGGCTGTGGCTGTAGCGGCAGTCCAGGACCGGAGGCCTCGAAGTCGAGGGAGCGGCCGATACCTTTACCTTTACGGCAGCTCAGTCAGGGTAACTGGCCTTAACTAAGAGCTGAAGTGCCGGGACAGCAGATTAGCAGTCCATTAGCTTCTGAACCGCGGCAAGAGCTCAGCGCTCCTCAATGCCACGGCACTCGCAGCATGCCATTTCTAGCCCAGCGCTTTAGCGGGAGCAGATTTTCTCCTGAGCTCTGAACTGATATATATATATATATATATATTTTTTTTTTTAGCTTTTATTGAGAGTAGAAAGTCCATAATGTAGTAGCTGCTATGTGAGCTTTAGCAGCCCCGCCCCCTGACATACCTGCTGACGGGGACGCCGCGATGCCAGATGATTTTTCAGAGTGAGCAAGGAGCGAAAAATCTTCTGGTCAGGTCGGGTATCTGTGACAAACACAATCCATCCCTCTATCACTCCATCCATCCCTCTTATCACTCCATCTGCCTCCAACCAACCATCCATCTCTTTATCACTCCATGAATTTGTCCAGTTGTATCTTTATCACTCTGTCAATCTCTCTATTTCTCCATCCATCTATCACTCCGGCTGGCTGGCTGTCTCTCCATCGCTCTGTCCATCTATCACTGCCTCTGTCCTTCTCCCCATCCTTCTTGATCACTCCGTCCTTCTCTCTATTCTCCCATCTGTCTCTCTTATCACTCCATCCAATTGAATTGAACTTTTAACGATGGTCAGTGTCACTGAGAAGCTTTATAGAATCGAATAATGAGTTTGTAAAGTGTGAGGAAATATGTATGAATTATAATGATGAGTTTGTCAGTGATGAGCAAGCTGGGACACTTCAACCCTACGTCATTACCTTTCTACTTCTCCATCCATCTCTCTCTCACCCAATCTGTCTCCATCACTCCATCCATGTGTCTACCTCCCCTCCCATGTCTCCACCTCCCCATTCGTCTCCATCACTCTTGTCAACCCATTCATCTCTGTCATTCTATCTACCCCTCTATCTCATCATCCGCCTCTCTCTCTCTCTCTCTCTCTCTCTCTCTCCACATCTGTCTCCATCACTCCATTTCTCTCCCCATCGTCTCTTCTGCCACGTCTCCATCTACCACTCTCTCTCCAAAAATATGAGCGTCATCAGTCCATCTGTCTCACTATATCTCCGCCTGTTTCCATCCATCTCCCTATCCTGCCATCTCCAGTCAATTCTCTATCCGTCAATTTAACAGTTACATCTCCCTCTCTCTTCATCCATCTCTCAATCCATCTCTTGTCTCTCCACATCTACAACTACATCAATGCTGCACTTATGGACATACGCAGCAGCTCTCCATCCCTCTGTCCATCCATCCGTCCAGCATCTGTTCATCTCTGCCCTTACCTCAGCACTACCCTTGTGGGTGTAAGGAGGAACTACATCTCAGTCTCTCTATCCATCACTCCGCGCATCTCTCTGTGAGTGCTCTACTCCCTTCCTAGTCTTTCTTTCTACACCTTCATGTGTCCTTCTCCCCTCTTGTTCTCTTTTATTTCTCTAACCCTTACTTTGTTTTGACACTTAAACCTCCCAGTGTTTTTATTTTTCAGCTCATTTTTATGGAAAACTCTCTTCGCTCCTTTGATCTGTCCGTCTTCTCCCCCCTTCTCTTCCTCCACCTCTGTCCCTCACTCCGCCCTTACACCCCCCTCCCCCCTCCCAGTTTAACTTGAAAGGCTCGAGACAAATCCAGCTCGGTTTTTTTTTTTTTTTCCCCTCTTCCTGTTCTGATGATTGTAACAGATGAGTTTTAAACACACAATCAGACTAAAATCAGAACCTCAGACTCAGAGCATTAAACTGTCGAATCGCTTCCCTGTAACGCTGACGCAGACGTCAGGAGTCTACC
>CM059204.1:3151089-3166089 GCA_030347435.1 Clarias fuscus | reverse complement strand
CTGTGTGTGTGTGTGTGTGTGTGTGTGTTTTCAGGAGCAGTACCGGTTCTGTTACGACGTGGCGCTGGAGTACATCGAAAACTCGTAATGGAGACGTGAAGCAGCAGCCGTCTGTCCATCCGTTTATCCAGAGCACACTCTTTCTTGCACACTCGCCTTTCCCATCATCACCGAGACCGCGTGAGTCAGGACGCCTGCGGATGGAGAAGATGATCGACGATGAAGAGATGCGGTACATTCTGTTTAGCCAACAGTGTTCGAAAAAACTGTGGGACGTGTCAGAACATTCTCTGTTCTTTCATTTGCTTATTTTTTTTGTTTTTGTTTGTTTGTTTGTTTGTTTTTGTCCTTTGTTAAACACAAACACCAATCTGTTGCATGCGGAACATGTTTTCGGTTGAAAGTTTCTCTGTTGTCGTCACGTTACTGTCGATGAACCATGTATATGATTATATCTGATATATCCGTATATGATATCCATCGTTGTGTAAAAGTAAAATCTCAAACGCAGCGCGTGACATTGGCTTTGTATTGTGCACTAATGGCTGGCTTATGGATTATTCTTATTCTTATTGTCTCTTTAATTTTGGAACGCTTTCCGTTTTTGTAGCAGAATTATAATCGTAAGCCAAAGACGAGTGTAAATATGTCTATAAAGCACATTGTTTGTATTTATTTGTTTTCCCTCCGAAGGCTCAAAACAATCATCGTCATTCCTGCCTGTTTACCCAACGTAATGTTGTGTTGTTGTTGTTGTTGTTGTTGTTGTTTTGGTTTTTTCTTCATATTTTTATTATTTCAATAGTGTTATGTAGACTGTAGGCATGTGACGACGAATCATCTGAACGACACACTGCAGTATTTACTGCTTATTAAAATGCTGTTTACATCCATTTATACAAATGTGTATATGCCACACAGTTAGAATAGACATTTCTCACACTAGGATTTGAATTTTGTTACATTTTTTACATCTAATTTTTTATTATTTTTTTTTCCCTAGCAGTAACATTGTCATTTCTGTAAAAAAAAAAAAAAAAAAAAACTCGTTTAAAGAATTTAAAAACATTCTGTGCTACAGATTTTTTTTTTTATTCTGCATCTGATTATTTTATACTTTAAATTTAATGTTAATATAAACCTGAACATCTAATTAAAATCATATCCTTGTCAAAACAAAAAACTTTAGTTCACCTGAAATACACCTAAGAATTTCAGATCATTTCCTATTTTTTAATAAGTTAAAACAAACAACCAAACAAAAACAAAAAAAAAGCTGAATTTTCTCACAAGGAAAAAAAAAAAAAAAAAAAAAAATCACCAAACTGACTGAATTTTTTTTCTGCTCGTGTTGAAATTTTAATACTGAAAAAGGACATTGTTCTGTAAATTCTTGTCGTTTAGTTATAACACAGTAAATCATTTCTCCTCACATGCCTCGTGTTTAATTTTTAATAAATTTTTTTTTTTTTTTTTTAATACTTTCTTTATATTTTAAACATTTTTACCTGCATATTTTTGTGTACATGATTGTGAACTGTATCTTTTACTGAAACGGTATCGAAGAGAAAATCTCACAACGAGGAGAAGAACTTTACTGTTTTCAAGACTTTTAAGGAGAGCGCCATGGTACGAGTGTTCTGCGCCGATTGTTCACGGTGTTTAACTGGGATAAAAGGAAGGAAATCGCAGCCGGTCGCTTCCACGTTGGGACTTTTACATGGAAAGGCAAAAATAAAAAATAAAAAACATTTTAAAAAATCTAAAGAAAACGATCAAAAGCGTCATCGCGGTCACGCTGCATCTTTGTTCTGTCTGTAGTTGTTGGCTTCATGGCTGTAATGAAACTAGTGAAATTTCTTTTAATAAAAAAAAGGACAATGTGCAAAGTGTGTTTTTTGTTTTTGTTTTTTCTCTGTTTTTAATACCAGCACTATTTCTGCTGCATGGCATGATGAGGTAACATGATGTCACAACTACACTTTTGAGATGTGTAGATAACAGTGCTGCGTTTTACGAACATTAATGTTTAATTTTGTACTTTACGTTATAAATTCATGTTTTATTTACTTTTAAGTTTCTCGAATAATTTTTAATTAAATGATTAAATGATCTACTGTACCTCGAGCACACGTTGCAACCAGCGAAGTACAGAAGCCAAGAAAAACCAGAGGCGAGCACCAGTCCACCACTTGTACCTTGTAGCTCACAAAGCCAACCGAGTTGTGACCGTTCACAATTCTGAAGATCAAACTTTGAATATGAATTTATTTCAAGTCCCGAATTTGCTTTTTTTATCAATAATTATCCATAATGAAAGGGAAAAAAATATGATTTTGATGTACTTTTACCTTGTTCCTCATCCTATTCTGAAAAAGAATCTATAGTGTATATAATCAAACTGTAAAGTTGGCGTGTCTGTACATTGAAGATATTTGTGAAAGAGCAATTTGGGGACCTAAGATGTCTTTTCACATTTTTGTCTGTTGTTTTTGTTGAGCTTGCGTCACGTAAAAACTACTGAATGAAGGTTTTCACTCGTGTATCTGGCCGAGCTTGAGGTATTATTTGAAAATAATTCAATATATACGTAGATGTTATATTAAGAGTAGATGTAATATTTTAAATGTTATAAAATATTAAAAATTTACTTATTTATAGCACCTAAAGTTATGTAGAGAAAGAAAAATCATCAAATCTAGAATGAAACTCGTATTCCAGATTACTTGCACATAAAATCATTTTTTATAGTTTAAAGCTCTTTAAAAACAAATCTGTATCTCAAGTTCTTAGAATATTTTCTCAAATAAAACAAAACTTACAGAAGTTCTGAATCGCTGTTAATTCATGCTCTCAATACTTGGCTGGGGCTCCTTTAGCACTGCATCGATGCGGCAGGAATGGGGGCGATGAAGACCGGGCTGCGTTGATAGCAGCCTTCAGCTCATCTGTATTGTTGGGTCGGGTGTTTCTCGTCGTCCTTTTGACAATAGCCCAAAAATTCTCCAAGGGGTTCAGGTTGGGTGAGGTGTCTGCCCAATCACGCACAGTAATATCAGGGTCAGCGGAGGTCCATGAAGCTAGTCAGCAGACAGATGTGCTCTTAAATCTTCTGGTTGATGCTCTATTGACTTTGGACCTGATAAAACGCAGTGAACCAACTCCAGCAGATGACATGGCATCCCAAATCATGAACATCTGCGGAAATTTCACACCGGACTTTAAACTTGGCTGTGTGTGGTGGCTCTTGAAGCACTGACTCCAGCCTCACTACCAAGGTCCTGAATCAGCTTTGCGGTCATCCATGTTGCTTGCGTTCCATTTCCTACTTTTCCCTTCCAGTCACCTTTCCAGCACGCCCTTTCACCGATGACATTCTGTGGCCTTCTTACCCTCCTCGTGTCGATCATCTTCTGGACAAATGTCAAGTCAGCAGTCTTCCCCCATGAATGTAGTAGCTGTGTGTACTAAAGTAGACTGAGAGGTACAATGTATTTATACTGTATGAATAGTAATTTGCTCAAACTGAAAAATGAAATCGTCTAGTGTTTAGAGATTTTGATTTTCATGAGCTGCAAGTCATAATCATCAAACCCGAAAAACAAAACAGCCTTGGAAGATTTCTTTCGCTTCGCATGTAATGAAACTACAATAAACGAGTTTCGCTTTTTGAATTAAATGAAGAAATAAAATAACTTCTCCACCACTTTCTTTTATTTAGTTGCATTGTAATATTATTGCTACAGCTTTTCCATTATGATATTTTTTTTACTATTTCTCATAACCATACTGACTATAATTCTAAAGTGATTTTTATACAACACCCTGTACATTACATTATATTTAATATAATGTAAGTTTAATAAGATTATTTACTTGAAAAATTAAAAAAAAGGTCAAGATAGTGTACTATTCACTTTATTGAAAAATGAAGAGCGTATTGAGCAAAATGCCAGTGCAAAAGTTTGCACTCCCTTTTTGAAAAGGATCTAAATAATCGCTTTTGTCCTCACATGAGCTTGAAACGCCAAACAGCTGAAATAAACCTGAATCAAATTAACATTCAATCCTACTTTGTGTCAGCTTTAGCTATTTTTATCACCTTCATTTTATTTATTTTTTTTTTTTAAGAAGGAGATCTTAAACACCCCCAGAGTTTTGGCCCCTCAGCTTCCCTCCATCAGAACTTTTCCTCTGAAGTAGAGAGCGGGTGAATAAAGCTCGCGTGCGGTTTCATTGCTGCAGTTCTGCAGAGCGTCGCTTTCCTTTGAGGTCGACATCCTTCACTTCCTGTTCTCCTCCTCCGAGAGCTATATTTCACACTCTATTGTTCTCTCTTCACATCTCAGAGCTTTACCTTGGCCAAAAAGGGGTCAAAGGTCACTCTTTCGCCATCGCTCAGGCCTTTTCGACCCCTTGGCTTCCTTTATTTTTACATGGTCGTTTTTTTTTAATTTAGAAATCTTTCAGTGGACAAATGAATACGGTAGAAGCCAGCGCTGGGAAAGGTTTTTAGACGGTTCCGAGGATGGCGATGACACTAACGGAGTTCACTCGCGCTCTGGACCCTGAAACGCTGCCCAGGATTCTGCAGATTCAGTCTGGGATTTACTTTCAAGGTAGAAACAAGCTGATATCTTTTTCTACACTGACAGTAGTTTAGTTTGAACGTTACGTTTTTTTCTACTTAAATGCTTTAGTAACAAAAAAAAAACAACAAAAAAAAAAAGGGCATGCTGATCCCTGTTTCTCTCTTTCACTTTGGTCACTTGTGGTGAAGGTTCCCTTCAATTTGTTGTTGTTTCTTGAATTGGAAATGTAATATTCAGTGGAATTCAATCACATTTAAAATCAACCAGTGTTGACCAAAATGTCGACTACAATCCCGTGTTTATTTCCATATTTTATGGCCACGATAAATAAATAAAAACAGACGATTTGGTATTGAGAATAAAACGAATAATTAACTGCTTATTTTATCTGGTTTAAATCGTCAAGTGGCTTATTATCAGAAAAACCATAACAAATGTATTGTTCTTGCACATGCTTTGTTTAAAATGTCATCAGCTCAATATTACGCCATGAAAGTTTCAAACGACGAAACAGTACAGGACCGTAAAAGTAGCTGTAAATATTAGTCTTTTTTTGATTATTTATATGTATTTATATATCATAATTCCTAAATTAAATTCCATTATATATATATATATTTATTACATTCCCCTTTAGCTAAAATTGCACTCAGATTTTAGCTTTTAGCTAAACACATTCTGAATTCAACATCATTTTTTTAAATTTCATAAAATATATCACTGGTGTGTGCTTAAACAATAATAATAAAAATGTAAAAAAAAAAATCCAATTTCATTAGTGTCTAAAAATGTATTCTCAAATGTAAACTCACAAAAACGTTCCTAAACAGTACGCGTAAATATTGGCACCCAGTATTTAGACTTGATAGTTAATTTGGTCAATTAATCAAACAAATAAAAAATATTTGTTTTTTTTTTTTGGTACTCATTAGATTTTTTTTTAAATATTCATTAAATGTAAATTCAATGAATATTTATACACCTTTATTTCTTTTTAAATAGAGGCTGTTTCCTTCTAAAAGCCATTGTTGCGTTTAGAAGGAAACGACCTCTACCTTTAAAAAAAAAAAAAAAATTTAGCATCTATTTAGTAATAATCTATTTAGCGCTGGACATGACCGTAATCGAAAAATGTTGCATATTTGAAACACACAAAGGTTGTCATTGAGTTACATTTTTGTAAAGTATTATAAATAATGACTTTCATAGTTTCATTCTTTTGGTTCAGGTTCTGTGTACGAGCTCTTTGGAAGAACATGCTGTCTCTCCACCGGAGATCTGATGAAGATCATTGATATCACCATCACCAGATTCATTGCACACACTTCAGAAGGGACGGAGATCAATCTCCCTTTAGATTACGCAGGTATGAAGGTATATGGAGAGAGGTTGCACACCCGTTACATCACAATGATGATGATCTAATGTACCGCTGATGTTCTTTTATTATCTATTTATTATTTTTATGAGTAAGAAAAGTGTACAGTTTGACAATTTTTATATTATCAACGATGATTATTACATTACATTACATTACATTGCTGGTGTGATTATAAACACGGATGCTTCTTCCATGCATTCCAGGTCTTTTCTGAAAATGTAAGAATCTCTGTTTTTTTTGTTGTTTTTGTTTGTTTGTTTGACTTTTTCTTTCTTCTTTTTTATTCCTTTACTGTTATTAATCAACCTCCTTCAACACTGATATCATGTAACCCTTTCTCCAGCTCTACATAGATTCTAGGGATGGACGATCAACAGGGATCGCAAAATGATATCAGAATTATACTAACAGTATTGAATCAACACTTACATATCATGATTTTATAAATATCCTATTTCATTTTTATTGTTATTATTATTATTATTATTATTATTATTATTATTATTATTATTATTATGTCACAATTCTAAACAAACTTCACAAATAATTTGCTCCTACAATACAGGATGTTGTGCTGCCTGCCAAAGTGTGAATGGTTTAGGGAATGGTTTATCACCTGTAGGATTATAGAGGAACTGCAAGATTTTACCAGCTCAAATGCAAAGAGATATAATAATAAAAAAAAAAAAAGTCTGTGTAGCAATACACACACACAAAAAAAAGAAATACAATACATAACTGAATAGAATTGTCCACAATCTATAATACAGTTTTTTCTATTCTTATTTTCTAGTTTAAGGGGATAGAAAGACATGCAGTTTTAGTAGTATATAAATAAATAAATAAATAAATAAATAAACGCTGAGAAACGTTAATAAATTGATGTGAGCTTTCAAGCATTTTATTAAAGTGAACTGGTGATTTTTGAACATATTAGTGACTAATAATATGTACAAAAACAATATATAAATTAAGGCTGTGATGAAGTTCCATTATTAAAATCCACTTAATTATCATAAAACATTTTGTGAATACGTTCAACTGTGCATTGTGTTAATATAATACCAGCTCATGTTTGACGTGTTTGATTATTAGATCAGATAAGATCCATGCACAGAGCAAATGAAATGCAGTTAGCCTCTAACCAGATGTGCCCGAGTGGCCTATTTACAATAAATAGCAATGTGGTAAGTGTGGGTACAGCTCCGTATATTCTATACAGCATACAGGTCCCCTCACCTACCACACTGCTATTTATTGTAAATCGCCTGAAAATAATTTGTACTGAAAATAAGGGTAGATTTTGCCGATTAGTTCTAACCTGCAAAGTGTAAATGGCAACAAGTTATAAAATGTTAGTAAGAGAGAAAGCCTCAATAAGCCTAGTTTAGCTAGCTCTATAGGACAGTGTTGTACAAATTAATTAGCACTAAAATGCTCAAAAGCTTTGGCTAACAACTAGTTCACATTTAGCATTGCCTTCAAACTGGCAATACTAGAATTTTAAGAATGTGATTAATTTATCTAATGCTGTGGAGACATCTTGAACAACAACAACAACAACTGACTTGTTTTTACTCTTCTAGTTATTACGCTACTCATTGAGGGTGGGATTGTGCAGGAAAGCTAAATACAAAGAAAACATACAAAGAATACTGGACTATGTTTGATGTTAATAGGATTTTGCATTGTTTGGTATTTCCTAATTCATTCTGGTAAATAATTACGAATGTTCATGTTTTCTTTGTTATCCCGCTCTAAATGCTGCATTTCTGTAGGGCTGTTTAGGATTGTAGCAGACACTGAGCCTTATCTGAGCATACAAGAAATTGTGCGTTCGATGAAGATTGGATCTCACGTACTCGGCCAGCCGGTGTTCCAGTCCTCGGCTAAAATTGCTCTCCCACAGGGCTCGCTGAAAAAGCACGAGATCTTCCGAATTACCTCTGCCTGTCATGACCTGGATGGCGTTGAAGGCCACGTTGTATGCGAGGTTCTTCATCGAGAGCCGAAATTCCACTTCACGCTCGGACTTTCACAGCAAGGGAATTTCATGGAGTGTGAGGATGATCAGTTTTACACACTCCAAGAGCTCGCCAAGTGGAAAATCTCTAATGGGAGGAAGCGAATTGTGACTGTAGTAAAAGACCTGGCTGTGAAGGATTTGCTGTTTTCCAATTTGTTGGAAAAGGTGTTTGGGGAGTTGACACTGACTCCTGTTTACGAAATACAAGCCGTTATGTCAGGTAAGTGACAAGTTTCCTATTTGAAACCACCGACATGTAATGATGTAACTGACAAGCCTGCGTCAAGTTTTAGTACATAGTAAGTCTCATGAAGACCACAACAAACTGTGATTGGTCCACCTGGTAGCATCGCATTTACGACTTCTTCCTCTTCTATGCGTACATTTCTGAAATTGAGTTTAATATTGTACTGATGAGTTTTCCCGCTTCTGTAGCAGTAATTTCCGTCATAGCCACTGTTTCTCAACATCTACTAGCTTCAACTCCAACAAGCTCCACTCAGTTTCATTCACCATTGTTTGTAGTACCTCACCAGAGAGGGTCAAAGGGTTGCAGCACAGTGGTATAGAAGCCCCACCGTGAACTGACTAGTTGCTGGTGTAAGCCAATGCAACACAGTCACACCAGCGCACAAATATACTGTAACTCCTCACAAGGCTGTAGGCTCTGCATAGACTTTTATGCATGTAGAATTATAAATCAGGCTTTAATGTTTTCCCATGTCTAACACACCCACTTTAACTCAGAAACTACTATTATTAGCTGATTATTAGTCGAATCAGGTGTGTTGAAAGCGGAGAAAACACTAACAAATGCAGGTCAGGGGTACTACCTGACCATGGTTAAGAACCTGCAGTCAAATCCCTAGTCAGCACTAGTGGCTTAATTAAAAGCAAAAGTCACTCAGCATGCAGGCCTTCCTCAAACAAAGCTATAAGCTAATACAGTTTAAAGAGTTTATGGAAAACTGTATCCAGTGGCAGCATATACAAAGAAACAGTACCGGTCCTAGAACAGAGCCTTGTGGAACACCCTAACCTTCTTATTTTACTTAACACCACACTTTATTTTTAGACCACTATTAAAATGTACAGACTGGACACACACAAGACAGGTGCAATTAGAGCCAGAACACAGGTGTTAACCCCAAAAACATTTCAGTCCACCTTGCAGAACACTGTGATTTGGGGTGATCATAAGCTGCATTGAGATCAAGTAAGACCAGTGTTATTCAGCAGTGTAGCACGTCTCTATCCTGATGGGAACCTTACACAGATTTGTTCCTACAGAAAAAAAAGAAAAGAAAGTGACATCTGTCTAATGTGTTTTGTTGTCTTTTCCTCCACAGTCGGGAAGAATGTAGTCGTCATTCCGTCCAACCTGGATGTGGAGGTCATGGACGTGACGGATCAGACTGACACAAGCGCTTTCATCCAGCCACTTTCCCTTAATGACATTTTCCAAAAACCCTGCGAGATCTTCCCCTTTGTGGCTGAAGTGATTGAAAGGCCTACAGTTGAAGGGAACATGCCAGAAGAGTTGGCATTCCTGTTAGACTGCGCACAAATAATCGTTCACCGGGCTTACAAAGCCAAGCGAATCCTCGCCACGGAAATCCGACAAGAATCACCGAGACATTTCCTGATTCCGACAAGCTATAATGGCCGATTTAAGCGGCGACCGCGTGAATTTCCGACAGCGTACGACCTAAAACGAGCACAAAGTGACACGGAAAAACTGCACGTTGTGGCGACTAGGGCTTTCGATTCCGTTTATGATGGTTTGGCATCAGTTCTTGTGGGGGATGAGTTTCAAGTGAAGAGAAAAGAACCCAAGCATGTTGAAATTGGAGATGAAATCGATTCCCTGTTGTGCTTGAAAATTAAAGGGAAATCCCACGAGGCTGTGCGTCTCCCGATGTTTTTAGATGGCGGATTCATGGAGGTCATCCATGATAAACGACAGTATTTCATTTCAGAGATTTGCCGTTGGTTCCCATTGCCGTTTAATGTCAAGGTTTCCGTCCGCGATCTTTCATTAAAGGAGGACATTTTGGCCGGAGTTCCAGGCCTACGCATCGAGGAAGAAATTGCTGACCCGTATTTGCTCATCTCGACCACTGACCTTTCAAGGTGGTATGAGATTGCGGTTAATCGCACTCACATGACTCTTCACATGGATAAAAGATGGGACGACGGGGAACCTTCGTGTACCGTCAACTCATTTGTTGAAGAGATTTCTGAGAAATGTTACTACACCATGAGGAGGTACGCTGTAGCCACGGTAACACCCCCACCACGCCCTCCGAAAACACCCAAACGACCTCCAGCACGACCAGTCAAGCCACCTCAAGCAAAACCAGAGACGTCCACACCCTGCTCACCAAAGGTAATCAACACTGATTACTTATAGCATAAGATTTAACTACTGTATCTGCAAAACAACAATATAAGGCTTATAAACGTCACTGTCATAATAATCAATAATATTTTTCACCATATGAAATATAATGAGGCGGCACGGTGGTGCAGTGGTTAGCACTGTCGCCTTGCACCTTCGGGGTCCAGGTTTGATTCCCGTCTCTGTGTGCATGGAGTTTGCTTGTGCTTGGTGGGTTTCCTTCCACAGCGCAAAGACCCAAGATTAGGCTAATTGGCCTTTCACAAATTGCAGGTAGTGTGTGAATCAGTGGCGGTCGGTCAATACAGGGCGCAGGGGCCCCCTTTAGATTTAGGCAGAGAAGAATGCTCTTTAACATGTAATTATTTAACATAATAATTATTTATTTTAATAATGAAATAAAGTCATGAAATAAAGTCATTTAGTCACAATATTCCGCTGTTTTTCTTAATGCAATTTATTTGCAATAAAAAAAAAAAATCTAATCTGTACTACGTTCATTTGTGTTGGTGAACGCGGGGCGCCGGACAAACGAGTGTCTATGTAGGCACGTAAATTTTTGAAAAGCATGTGACCTGAGGCTGAGCTCTGATTGGATCTTTTCAAGTCATCCTTGTGGTACAGCACTGTGCGCCCCGAACCCTCCCACTTTTGTTCTTAGCGAATCAATATTGTTTTTAAATATTTGGGCTCATGTGATTGGACCGTTCTCGACGAGTCTTTTCCAGCACTTCTTATAGCAAGCGGAGCTGCTGACTGGATGCGATGTGAGTTTTTTATTTTATACTAGTAGTAACGATGCGCAATCACCTGATAAATGGATATTTACAGACGAGTATTAAAAGTTGAAATTTGAAAAAGAAAAATTGCATCAGCCGCCACTGGTGTGAATGAGTGTGTGTGTGTGTATGTGTGTGTGTGCTCTGCGATGGATTGGCACCCTGTCCAGGGTGTACCCTGCCTCGTGCCCCAAGTCTCCTGGTATAGGTTTAAATTCTGTTAATAATTTCCTCATTGTGTTCATAGACTCATTAAAAACATAATTAGTCACATGATTTTGCACCCTACAGTCTGCGACACAGAAAGGAACATGGTGAAAAACACATCCATTAAAAAATAATTAATAAAAACCAGCTTTGATAGTTTTGATCATATTTATAGCACGAACATTTGTCAGGGAAGTATGAGGGCCTAAATCTAAAAAAAAAAAAAAAAAAAAAAAAGTGTGGATTTTTGTTCAGGGGCGTCACGGTGGTGTAGTGGTCAGCGCTGTCGCCTTGCACCTCCAGGGTCCGGGTTCGATTCCCAGCCAGGTTCGATTCCCGTCTCTGTGTGCATGGAGTTTGCATGTTCTCCCCGTGCTCGGTGGGTTTCCTCCGGTTTCCCCCAACAGTCCAAAGACATGTAGGTTAAGTTAATTGGTGTTCTCAAGTTGCCCATAGGATGAGTGTGTATGTCTTTGTGCCCTGCGATGTATTGGCACCCTGTCCAGTGTGTACCCTGCCTCATGCCCCAAGTCCCCTGGGATATACTCCAGGCCCCCCCCCCTAACCCCCCCCCCCCCCCCCCCCCGCATTCCTGAATACAGGATCAAGCGGTATAGATGAGTGTGTGAGTGATTTTTGTATCAATGTATCAATATTCATGTTAAAAATGGATAGAATTTTTTTTTTTCTAACTGGCTTAAAATGCAACCAGTCTGAAGCATTTTTTAAAATACATTTTGGAGCATGTCTAGTGATGATGAATTGTCAAAAATAACATTCAAAAGGTTAAATGATTCACTTTGCTTACTTATACAGTATAATCTGTGAGAAAAGGAAAAGTCATTTTGGTACTATTACTATGGTCAAAGGGTCTAAAAAACGAATTTCACACAACTCGAATGGGGTTTTGAGCTCTATCTGATGGTGATTATTAAAATATCTTTAGAGCTATTTCGGTGTTATTTCCCATCCCTGTTTATATTTATTAGTTACAAAAGAAAAACAAAAAAACGACAACTTCAGTCAATCCATGGAATTTAAGGTTAGCTAGCATACCGCATGTAATAATGCTCGCAGTGCAAAACCAAGAAAATGCACGGAACAGGCGTGTTCCCAGGCTCGTCGGTCACTGCATGTGCAGAACTGTTAAGTGGTGGCATGGGCCCGCGGAACACACACTCACATGGCCAAAAAAGGACGTCCAATCACCTCCCACTCCCACACTCACTTGAAGAGGATAAAAACAGATATTTCACAATAAAAAAGTAAGCTGAAGCGGATCGATGGAGTAATTGAACCTCAGGGGTCCGGAAGGAATTGATTATTTGCCCTGCAGTGACGTCAGCGTTGAACTCACCTGAGTCACGTGCTACTTTGTTATACTTGTTCATAAGCAACACATCGATGATCGAATACACTGAGGACAGAAGGTTGCTTTGTTTTTTTTCCACTTCTTTTTTTCGTCTACTCTCTGGTTTATGTCATGGTTCATGTTATATCCGGTAAATCAGGTCAATATTTTTTTAATTGTTAAAGAGAGCTTCTAGGACATTTTAGACATGTATTAAGCAATGGAAGGCCATTTAGCAGTACATTCCACAATCGATATTAATGCATATTTATAGCCGTCCTAATCAGAAATGTACTCATTTACAGTAGATTATTATTATTATTATTATTACTCAATTTTACACCGATTCACCGAAAATCTTTTTTATTATTATTATTATTATTATTGAATTTTTTTTATTAAAGGCTCAGGGAATCTTTTGAAATTGTCTTTTTCTGCCATCTAGTGGCGAGTGATGGAGCCGCACTACAGTGTAATAAAAGTCTACGGGTTTGTTCCGTTTATCCCAGTACACTAGAAGTGACACTTGTTCTTACTTCTTAACTACAGTAGTTCACCTAGCACATAGCTGATCTTAGATTATGTGATAAACGATCACAATTTTACTTAAATAAATGTTTCAGTTCATTATTTTATTCTTTGATTTTGAAAGCTCAACCAAAAACATTCCACACAATACTGTAAAAAAAAAAAAAAAAAAAAAAAAGTGCCACGTTTGACATTTTATTCATCATGATTTTACTGTCGGGTTTGGAGGCACCTTTGGATTTATTTGTACTTTTACTCCCTGTGACTCAGATAAATAACTATTGTTTATTCTAAACAACTGAATAAAACTCTGGGAATTTGATTTAACGCCCATTTGAAGGACGAAATCGGCTTCAGATATGATATTGTGCGATGTAGCAATGACATTTAACATGAAATCTGCTGTATGTATTTTAACATTGTGTACGGATTAAACTGACCTCCTGCGTGTTTGCTGTCCCGTCAGCCTGCGGTGGTCAGCCGGGAAAGTTCCACAGACTGCACTACAACAGAAACTGAGAGAAATGCTGCACCTCCTGCTACGTTACCCAGAACTACTGCGCAGAAAGGTAGCAACATCAGTCATGATATTAATACGTCATAAAATACAAGGTCATTTTAATCAGTAGTGTAGCTTTAGCTTTAGCTTCAGTAGTGTAGTTGCAGTGACCTGAAGGAGTGTGTAGATCCGTGGAGGTTCATTTGTTAATTATTGTTACGATCATTCATTAGTGATGCGTGTGCGTGTGGGTTTTCTCACCCCCAGCTGTGAACAGAGGCCGCAGTATGGAGGACGTGTGTGTAAACCAGACGGATGATGAGGATGCTCATGATTACGAATACATTGATGAAGATGAACTGGAGAACATCAGGAAGCAGTTCAATGAACAGTCTATTAACGTTTCTCCTCAAACTTAACCGAGTTACGCGCTATAGCCGCCATATAATTACACTATACGGATACGAAAATGAGTGAAAGAATGAAATAAAGAGAGCAAAAAAATTGCTTCCCTGTCACCTAGCCTGCTGTTAGCGCTCACTCCTATCTGGAAAAGCAGAACAATATGTTGACTTTTATACAGGACTCAAGTCAGTTTCGTCCTAGTTATAATCGGATTATTTTCATCTCAAGACAGTATGAGCAGTTTTAATGCAAATATACACTATATCAATAATAATAAAAAAAAAACAATGTGTTAAGAGTTCTAAAATGATTCACATTTGTTATTATTATTATTATTATTATTATTATTATTATTATTATTATACTTAAAATCTAAATTTTTCATGATTAGCCTTTAGCTTAAATCTACATTTTGGATTTGTGTACAAAAAAAAAAAAAAAAGACATGATAATCGTCTTCCTCTTCTGCTTCTTCTTCTTGATGAAGATAAAATCAGGGAATTTATTTATTTATTTTTTTTTTGGTGAAAGATGAGGGAAAAATTCAGTTTTAATACGTGATACATTTTAAACTAAAAGTTATTACCTTTTAACTATGTTCCCAGTCTAATAAGCTTTCACTTCTAGGAGGCAACCACAAGAGTGCGCAAAAAAAAAAAAAAAACATTTCTTTCAGTTCCTCCATGCGCTCACCTCAACACAGCATCTCGAGAATAAAAAAAAAAAAATACATTTAAAAAATGTATGTCAAAACCATTTACGGTAAAAGAGCTCACTAAGAAAAGACAAAATAACGGCAGACAAATCAAAGGGAAAATATCTAAAGAATCA